>VXAD01007239.1:2173-88462 GCA_013399195.1 Dicrurus megarhynchus
AAAAAAAGTGAAAAAAGTGTGAGGGAGAAAAATTTTTTTAAAATGTAAAAAATATCCAGATAAGGTAAAAAGACCCTCTAAATGAAAGATTTTGGACACTAGATTTATCAAATTTCTTTGCAGAATTGTTATGGAATTAATTGATTCCTGTTTTTTTACACCTTAACAGAGAAAATACTTCAGATAGTAGCTAGTTCTCAAATCTGGTATGCAAAAAACCCCACCAAAACCCCATCAAAATGAACAAGATCCCAGTGGCTCAAGTAAGAAAAGCCTTATTATTAACTTTTCCACTCTAAAACAACCTCTCCACCTTCAGTAAATAAATTAGAAATGTAACTTTCTCACTTGCAGGTCTTTAGATTAGCAGTAGGCTTATGAATCAACCAAGGAGCTTCTCAGTTTAAGAATGACACAAGTAAGAGGATGTTTCAGGGACCGGCAGGAACATTGATGAATTTAAGTCATCAGTTTTTTAATTAGGCACTGAGACATGACGGTGCATGAATTATTATGATATAGATCTCATTTGGAACTCGCTAGCTACAAATAAAAAAGCATGACAATGTTTTCTGATAATGATAAACTATCAAAGATAAACATTAGCACACGATGTGCTTACAGGAGGGTGTTTAAAACAGCTGCAAAGAGTGAGATGGTCTCTGCTGTGGATCATTCACCAGGGTAAATAAAAATAAAACACCTGTGAGGAAAGGTACAAGAGAGGTCATGTGAATGATTAAAAGGAGTTGAGAGCTCCTTTAGGACAGCAGATTTCCCAATGACAAGGCTACCAAAGCTGGCACTGGTTCAGCTGCTGGTACTGACTTTGGACAGAAAGGCTCATTCAGCCGACAGGGTTTGTAACTCATGAAAAGGTAAAGCAAAGTTTTCAGGAGCAGGAGCAGCCAAGCACACATGTATAGGAACTGGGTGTCAGAAGGTAGAAAAGACAGAAAAAATAGTCTTTTGAAGCTTTGCAGGGATCTCCAAGGAGCTGCCTGCGTCTAATTGGGCAATCTGAAGGTTTCTGACCTGACCTTTTGGCCTGTAAAGTCAATAAGCCACTTGAGTGGATATATATCTTCCCTCCCCCAAACTGACCAGATGTCCCTGAGAGCCAGAGATGCCCATATCCTTTTCACAGACCCACTTCTCAGAGTTCAGTGACAGCTGCTAATTTAAGCCCTTTAGGCATTTAGGTGTGCTGCTTTTCCCAACCTTTCCTTTTTTTGCATCCCATATGATGCAAAAATCTCTTACCTACTACTACTACTTGACTAATGAGTAAATCTTACTGCACAGAATTCTGAGGAACTGATCTGACAGGAATTTGCACATTTGTTAGCAGAGGAAAATAAACTAATGCTCTTTAAATAGAAACAAACGAAGTGGGAGAACCCCACTCCAAAGCACCATCATGAAAGGCCATGGGAAACACGGACACACAGTTTTGTGGGAGCAGATCGTTTGTGAAGCCCTTTAACCTCAGTCACTGGAGGTAAATCGTCTTCTCTAAGAATTAAAGGACATAAAGCTCATGGTGCTCAGGTTCAAAACTGACAGAGAGACTGGGCATGACACCTGAATGACTTTAAGCTTGAGGTTGCTGTTGCAGGACTCCACAGGATACATTCAGGGGGAGAGAGGCCAAGTTTATAGAGAAGGAATTAGTGGGGAAAAGCATGCATAGTTTGGGAAGTCATTGTGCTGAATATTTTTTTTTGTTTTGGTTACACATCAGTGCCCAACATTCTCACCCAATTAGTTATTCACTGACGTTGCAACGTTGCAATAATGGATGTTTTAGAAAAAAAAAGCATTTGGCACTTAAAAGCAATGGAATAACTGCAGTTGCAGTTGACGGATGGAGCACACCTTATGTAAAAGCTCCTTTGAAAAGAAAGAGCATCCAACTCCTCTGCTCTCTCCCTGCATGATTTACACTGGACTTGTTTTATCATGAGTGAAATGCAAGAATTGCCCTCTCCAATAAAACAGATATATTCTCCGAATCCTTTTAAAAACAATACCTATTTGAAAAACCATTTAACCAAGAAGAATCTAGTGAAGTTAAAGCATCTCACTATACTACAACACTATTTTTTTTCTTGGACAGCCATTAACTAAATTAATTACCTCGCTGCTGAGTTAATTAGGTAATATTAATACATAAATACCCCAACTAATTATTCTAAGCTAATAAAAAACAAGTGCTGTCAAACATGTTTGACATGACCATATACGTTGAATGTGAATTTTCCCATTTGCTTCCCAATCCAAATTTAATTAAAACATTATAAATATCAGTCATTCTCATAAATGAGTTTTATAGCATCACAAGCTAACCATTCCAGAAAAATAAATGAAAAGACAATAATCCCTTGCATAATTATACTGCCAGTTAGAAAGAATGAGTTTAATAAATAGCTCATCAAGTTCAGAATTTTAACATGAAATGTTCACCAGCCAAATAAATGTACCTGCAGCCTAATTGCTTGAAAATGAGCCCATAAAGATATGAAGGAAACATACTTTTTTATTGGCTGCATAATTGCTCATTTGGGTTACTTATTTCCTGTTTTCCAAGGAACCATTTTATAACATTAGTTATTAATGCAGACAAATGTTATCAATGAAGACAAATCTTGATTGCTGTCAGCTTTTTGGGCCCCTCAATACTGTCAAGTATTTTTTTCTTTTTTATTGTTTTAACAGTGAAGACTCAGTTTCATTAGTTTCAGGTTTTGTTATTTAATGGCAGTGTGATTTACAAGAGGAAATTCAAAGGTTTAGGCCAATACTAGTCATAATTCTGAACTAAATATACCACCTAAAAGCTTAGAAAATGGATAAGAGTTGATAATAAAAGCTTGATAAAAGCTTTGTAAGGGTAGGGGGGCAGTTTATTCTTTGGCTTTTTCCAATGCCTTTGAAAAGAAAAAGAGATTTTCTGACAGTTTTAAATTCATAGCCGAGGGCGTTAAAAACT
Source organism: Dicrurus megarhynchus (assembly GCA_013399195.1). NCBI lineage: Eukaryota > Metazoa > Chordata > Aves > Passeriformes > Dicruridae > Dicrurus > Dicrurus megarhynchus. Next base: position 5,166 of record VXAD01007239.1, read on the forward strand.
CCTCTTTCTTTTAGGAAGGTATTTTGAAAGTTTGCAAAGAGAACAAGATTTTTTTTTCTTTAATTGAAATCCTGTGTGGTGGGGTATAGCAACTTTTTCTCTGCACCCAGCATTTAAAGAATTACACAAAAGAAAAAAAAAGGAAGAGTTAACAATAAATACAACATGAACTAGGGAAAATAGACCTATCAGAAATACATTTAAAATAACATTTGGAAATTCCTGTCATTTCTGCTAGCAAAATACTAAACATGTTCAGCAAACAAGATTTTAATTAGGAGTTTTAATTTCATTATCTAAATGAACAAACTATTGTTTGCATCTTTTTGTAAATTAAAACAATTAAATTTCTTCATTTTGAAAGAATGAAGTACAATCCTTCCTGACCTTATCTTCTTTATTTCTGTCCTTGTCTCATCAAATGCTATTTCTGTGATTCAAGAAGCTTAAATCTATTTAAAAGGCCAAACACATTCCCTGGTTGTCACTGACATAAAAATAGGATTTAACTTTTTTGCCAGCACGGCTAGACTTTTCAACTTGTGACCTAGTCCTGAAAGTTTTATTCATTTTTTAGAGAGCTGTGAGCAGGTTGCACGACATGCCTTCTCAGAGCCCAAATCCTTTTTCTGAAACCTCGTCACAAGCCCAACTTCATGTGTATTTTAAGCAAGTTTATTATTTAAGCAAGAATATTATTTGCTTGTTAAGAATCTGAGGATCTGGGGGTCAGGCAGAACACTGATGGTGGCAGTACCAGGGCAGAAAGATGTAACTGTAAAACACTTTGCTGGCATTAGCACACAAAATCAGTGAGCAAGGGTAGTCATATGTGTCAAAGCAGTCAGGTTTGAGTCATGACTATTTATTGTCCTGAGGAGTTAAGGAGGTGACCCACTCGCTGCTTGCTAATCAAAGCATGTTCTATGCCAGCTCTTAAGCCGAAAATATCCCAAATTTTGTTTATATGTTGTAAAGAGCTATCAATGAGGCTGGCTTTTGGCCCAAATTTATTCGACAAGTGTGCAAATAATTAATCTTCTCTAGAAGTAAGGCTTTTTACTACCTTCATTGAGCTTCTTTAAAGACAACTTCTAAACAAGTATCTTTTTGAAAGTAATTTGGAAGCAACAAAGAGATGACAATCGGACCAAAATCCACATATCCCAGCCTGCAGTGCCCATCTTTCCAATCCCCAAAGGGTTCTCTGACATGAAGACCTGTGTTAGAGTTTCAGAGAGATGCCCGGCCAGTGACATGGCAAAATTTTGAAACAGGAATTTATTTCTTTTTCCAGTTATTCAAGGGCTAAGAAAGAAGATTTGTCTGCATCAAATTTTTCTGTTTTATTGCCCCAAGTATTTTAAACTCTACAAAGGGGATTTTATTTCTCCCATCTATTTAAAAGAGAGAGAAAAAAAGAGGTGAATGGAAGGAATGGAAGGAGAGGAAGAAAGAAAAGCTGACTTGCAGCAAGAGCATCTCAAAGAGGTGCTCGTCTTTTGTAGGTCTCCAGAAAAGAGAAAAAAAAAAAAAAAGATTAAGATTCAGAGGAACACCTCTGCTCACATGACTCAGTTAAGGATCGATTTTCCTTGTCTAGCAGAAGCAAAGACAGGAGAACAAAAATCCCAAGGCTTCCTACACAGATGGAAGGAAAACATCAGGTGCTGCTTTCCAAGAGTCAGAGCTCCACAACCAGAAGGCTTGGTCTGAGTGCAGGGCTGTGGGCCTGCAGCTGTGGCAGGACCTACCTGTCTGCTCTGCTTCCCAGGGATGTCTCTGGGGAGCAGGGAGGACGCTGCTCTAGAGGAGATCACCTCTCCCACACAATTATCCCTGAACTGCTGGGTGGCCTGCATGCAGCAGGGGACAAGAACATTGATCCCTGTCGGGGTTTCACTGCACAGGACTCGGGCACGACCTTCCTCCAAGTTATGTGGATAAACTTGTGCCACAAAGGCAGCACGGTTATGAATCTTGTCAAGGTATTTTTGCAGAAGTACTTCTTTCTAGTAGGAGATCTCTTGTTTTCAGGCATTTTTTCCCCCATAAGCTTAATTTTTGCTGGTTTTCTACTTCACTTTTGTTTAACTTTATGCCAACCTTTTTAGAGACATAGTATATAAAGCTGGACGTGTGAGTGCCCTGAATCCTGAACCTCATAGCAGGGGTGGGAGAGTAGAGGGAATAAAAAGGATATGTTTATTTATCAGTACTTAAGCACAACCAAACAGACTGTATCACCTCATCATGCTGATAACAGGATCTGCCATGGACCACTGCCATATTTCTTTATCAAGCACGAGAGCAACTGAGAAATACAGACTATTTCCAAACTGTTGTAGACAGTGCACTCCTGATTTTGTTCTGAGTTTATAGCGTTAAAAAAATGTAGCAGGAGATAAAGATCCCCAGAGTGTGGCAGCACCAGACTAAATGGCATTTCAGTACCACTCACTTTCACTGTGATTATCTCAAACAGGCAGAGATGGGGAGCCAAATGGGGAATCCATTCTCACTGGGCAGATATCAGTACAGTATCTGCCCCACCATGTATTTATAAAAATCTCCCTGCTGTTCCAGCAACCACTTGAGCATGAAATAGCTGAGTTCCAACAAGTTAGAATTCCTGAATTCCTGGCATAACTGGCTACAGTAAAACCCTTCTGAAGAAACTTGGTAAAGGTTATTCTAGCACACGGCTAAGTGAGTAGCTTTAATTTTGTGCTACTTCTACCACACCTTAGATCTGCCCAGCAGTGTATCTGAGAAACCTAAAAACTATTTCTTACACTATTTTCTGTTTTCTAGTTACACACAAGTCCCATATATATATATTTTTTAGAAGTCTTGCACTTTCACTTAGGTGATTCAAAGTTTCAATCAAGACTGCTGCCCTATGTAATCACTGGCATGAAAGAAAAGCAGCACCTAAAATATTTTTCCTTACCAGACTGTCTTAAGCTGAGATCAGTTTGGAGCTCAGTTCTGACAGGATATATTGCCCTTATTTACCAAGCAGAAAAAATTCACTGGGCACTTCTTAGTGATGAAATTTAACTAGCAAGGACTAGAAAGTTTGCTTTTGGTCTTAATGCTTGGTTTTATACAACTAATACAAACTTAATTTTTAGTCAGATTTCTATACTACATCTGCTCAGTAGTAACAAGGAGAAAACACTGTTTTCCCATTAGCATTGTTCTTTCTAAATGCATGAGGACTACAGGGATTGACACTGACATTTCCCTTTGAGAAACAGAACTTCCCTTAGAAAACTCACTTATTTCTTCAACTAACAATCACCATCTTAAATTGGTAACACTGGATATACTAGTTTGATTGTCCTAATCCTCTAAGAAATTCAGATCAAATACAAATGTGCTAAATAGCTTTGACCAGAAAATTAAAGGAGCAGGAGGACCCACTCTGGGCTGTTTCCAGTTGTCAAGTGTCCAAAATGACCATAGCCAGCTGCAGTCCCAGCAACATCCTGGCCTTCCTGGAGCATCTCAGGAGTGGCTGAGATCCAGCAGCAGCACAGACCTGCCTTCCTCTCTGGCAAGGTTTTGTGCCAAGCCCTGAACAAGTCACTAGCCTGCAGAAACAGACTCATCCACCTGCCTGCTCTTGGCCTGCACGGCCCTAGCCCCAGCGAGACACTTCCCTCTGTGACAAGCACGACACTTGAAAAATTAGATTGAGGAGAAACTGGAAACTCCAAGTCCTTACCACAACAGAGACAGCATGGCAGCAGCCCTCTTCTTTATGCAAGAAGTGGGTTTGGGCACATTTGGGGCTGAGCCAGGACACAAACCCCTGGAAATCTTCCTGGCAGAGCTGATTACTGTCTTTATGAAAGCACTGGCATGCCTGTTCCCAGCAGGTACCCAAGGACAAAGCCTCTGGAGGCACCCTCAGGCTCCCACACGATTCCATGAAAGGAGCAGCTTTGCAGCAGGAGACTGATGGAAATCTCCAGTGCTTTGTACATCCTGACAAACGGAAACAGTTTCCTGGGAACTGGAAGCAGTTGGTTTGACATTTCTGCACGGTGCCCATAGTGGGTTTCTGGATGTGCAAGAAAGTCCAAAAATGTTGCTTATCCAGTCTGGGCAAAAAGAGCCCTAAGAATGTCCAGTGTCTGAAAGCTGTTGTGGGAGAAATTCAGCTCTGAATCAAGGTGCAAATTTCTACCAGGAAGGCTATTAAATATGAGAATATCTGTGATGGGGCAATTTTATTGGGACTTGAAGTATTCAGGGTATGATTATTTTTGTTCTAAATTGAGGGTTTGGAAGATTCTGCGGGCTGGGCAAACAGATAACAAACAGGAAAGCAGCTTTGCTACTTTCAGGTCCCAGCCTCTATAAGGAGACCAAATGTCAAGTTATTTGATATGGTAGGAACTGTGCAGTGAAGGAATTCTTCAGGTGAGATAAGAACAACAGATATGGAATTAGGGCCTCCTACTTCACTGTTAGATTACTTCAGCTGTATTTATTCCATGTATTTAGAACTCCCTTGCATCAAACCTTCTGTTGCCATCTGTGTGCCAAAAACCTCTAAGCCTTTTGCTCCACTGAGCTTTGGAAAAAACAGTGGCAGAATTCTGACTCCAGAAACTCTTCACTATACGGATCCAAGTTACTGACATTTCTAGACCTAAATATAAAATAAATTCAACAGCTATTACATCATATTATACTGTAATAAAATATTATTATTATACATTATATCATATGACATTATAATTATAATTTTTTTGCACGTGAAAGATGGGGTTTAGACTTTCAGTCCTAAAGTTTGATTCTCACTGTTCCTCTGCCACTAACACCATTCTCAGAGGATGGTCAGCTGAGCTGGGGATTTGATGTTTCCCTCATGCAATTCAGCTATGCCATCTTGACTTTTCAGAAGCAGGATGACTTTTACAAGGCAGAGAATAGTGCGTCACCAGAATTTTTAAATATTGGCACCTCCTCTGAAAGGCTGCTACAGGCATTAGCTCTAAAGCTGTGGAGATGAGTTAGGAATTTGAGGATGCAAAACTCGTTTCTCAAATAGCCATCATCTCCCAGCTGATGATGCACCATTTCCCAGCACTGCTGTCCTGGCTGAATTCCAGTTGGATCTACGCCTATCAGTGGCATTTTCTGCTTTATTTCAGTTTCCTCAGATATCCATCAGCCTAATAACAGAGTTGTCATTTAATGACGAGTCACATGTTGTAGCATTTTGTGTAAATTCTGTATGCTTTACACACACCATTTTACTTCCTATATGGAAATAAAATTTTACAGCAATCCAGATCATTATGAGAATTTAATACAGAAAAATCTAAAAATTTTATAGAAAAGTATATCTCTCTTGCAAATATTTGCATTGCCATCTCACCCCAAACAGGCAGCAAATAATCAGCACACAGGCAGCACTTTCATTTCCATTTCCCTGCCTTATCCTGCAGTGGCAGTGGTGTTTCTCTGCCTTGCAAATAAGAACATAAACATGGAACATCTGGATGTTTAATGGGACGAAAGAGACAGTGGTTCCAAATTGTTCACTAAGTGAATGTTATTCCATATGCCAAAAATACTTTGACAGATCCCCTTGAAACATAATTTCAATTATATATGCCTCTGCTCTCAAAAGCTGAGCTGTAAACATCTGACAGCTTCACTCAGTGAGTCTGCTTCCCTGGGGTGCTCAGAGTCCAATCTTCTGATTGAAGAATTAAGAATGCATTTTGCTCATCATTTCTCTTCTCTCAGTTAAAGATCTGAGGAAACTTGTGTCTATCTGCTTCTTAACAGAAACATTCCCAAATTTCTTGTTAGATATCGAGTTAGCCAAACTAACAAGGGCTATAGATCAACGAAATCAGGGCCATAATCTAGGAAAAAATCAGATTGGCTCAGTGCCAAGGATAGTTTTATTTAGTGTAGGGGAATGTAGACATTAAAGACACGTGAGACTGCATGCAAATTGCAGGCAGAGCAAATGGAAAAAAAAGGCCTTTTCTCTACAATTAGTAGTATTAATACAGAAATCACTAATTAAGAATGAGTCCAGAACTCACTCATATTTCAGGACACAATTTAATTTCAAAAGAAGTTTTTATGAAACCTTGCACAGTGGATGGATGGCAAAGTCAAAAGACTGAAAGCTACCAATTATCTGAGAAAGCTGTTACAGCAGTATATTGTGTTAACTACGAATCTCTGATGCTTCTCTATAACCTAAATCTCTTTTAAGATGAGTTTTCTTACCTAGATATTCCCTGCTCACAGCTGTCACAGAACCTTTGGTTCCCATGTATGGCATGCTGGTTTTAAACCCCCTTTGCTCACACTTCAGACGTTTCTGAAATCCATTGAAACTTTCCACTGAAATCCATTGAAACTTTCTCCCAACCCTCACTACAAATGTAGTACACAGAGCTTTACAGAGGCTGCTCTCAGAGTGCAGGCAGGATGAACCCACTACCAAAAACCACAATTAAGACTTAAACAAGGACAACAGGAGTCTTCAGCAGTGCCCTTTCTCTAAAGGCTGGAATGGATTTTTAAGGAATAGGTTAGCACAAACACTCTTCATGTGGGGAACTACACCAGCTAGGTACACTGAAAATATTTATTATAGCCCAGCTGAATAAAAAATGGATATAGATAATACTAGATACAATCCTTCCCTGAGGCAGTTTGGGCTGTGCACAGAGGTTGGCCCAGCATTAGGTCATTTATATTATGGAGTTTAGGGCCCAAAACTCAGGGAGCAGAAAAAAGTTAAGCCAGCTCAGCAGATGTTTCTTCCCAAGCAACAGGTTTTGTTTCTGTCTTGAAGAGGAGGTCACCAGAGCCCCAGGCTGTTTAGCCAGCCCTGAGGCAGGTTGCTTAGTGGTGCTTGCTACAAAATGCAATCCAGTGCTCTACATTTCTGGAGCTGGGATCACACTTCCTCTTCAGCCCACCCAGAGCTACACTGAAAATGTGTAATAAATTAAAGCTTGCTGTTGCCCCTGCAGTTGGGCTTAGGCACCAGACAGAAAATGCTCCCAGTTTAGTGGCCCAAACAGGACTGGGTGAGCCCAGAGAGGTGGCTCCAGAAATGGCTGAGGAGACTTGGGCTGCACTGGTGGCAAATTAAAGATTAAAACTAGACTCCCATCACAGGCTTTATGTTTCACTTAAACATACCTAACTGTGAAGTTACAAGCTTAGAGAACAGCTTTTGAAAACTTCATTCAGTTTTAAAATGACTCATTCACCCAGCAGATCTTTCAGAAATTTGTTTAATTAGGAGAGAATTCGTGAGGGAACAGAGGCAGAAAGAGCCCTAAGTCAATGACTTCCCCCTAACTAAATAAAAAGCCCCAGACTAATAAGCCACAAATATGGCTATGGAAAGTTTTGTTGGGGAGGCCCCAGTGAAATATTTGCAAACAGTCAATTTTGTGAATTAGTAACAGGACCATAATGCAGCCTTCAACTCAGGGATACTCCGTGGGTGTGTGCTTTGCATATTTGGTCAAGGTGCCAATACAGGAATTTTAGTGTACACACAAATACGTACATACATATTGCCATGCTCTGTAATGGCCCTCAGCATCCTTTTGACCCCTGGGAATCGCTTCTTGGTCCCCTCCCTCCCCTGCACACGAGTGCTCTACCAGGGTTATTTCCTTTTGAGTTTTTCTTACCCCTGTTTAACTTCCTTTGGGACAACTCCTTAGCAGAGGTATCTGTTCTGTTGCTACTGAAAACTCGTCAAAGTTTCATTTTTCCTCCTTGGTACTACTTTTACCTTTTCTCTATGTCAACCTGCTGGAGGGAAGCTGGGCTTTTCACTCTGACTCTCCTTACCAGCTTCATCACACACTCCTGTGCCCAAAACCACACCTTATATTTGTTTGTCCTCTATCACATTGCCTTGCAAAGCAGAAGTGGGAAGCACCAAGGCTGTACTTCACACATCTTGCCCTCTTCTGGAAGCTAATGCTCTTTACCCTCCCTCTATCGCAGTCTCAAATTTGGGTGTGCTATCTCCTGCCTTCCCTCTCTGTAATCAGTGCATTGTCCATGGACAGGATTGGCCTCTTACAGGAAGTAAAAAAGCTGGAAAAAACCCTAAGAATCCAAATTTTTGCACTAGCTATTTTTGAGGACTGCCTATAATTACACCCACACATATTTTTCCATATAAACAATACAATAGCAGCTAAAAGAAGCTGTGGAATCATAAATATAGGGGAAATGACGTGGGCACAGAGACGAGTAAAAAGGGGATTAGAAATTCAGGCAGGAGGACAGAGATAAGTCATCAAACAGCCCTTTTTTTGTGGTCCACCCCTCCCCTTAAAATGAAGTCCATGAAATGGATAAGACTGCTTATGGATTGGCTGCTAATGAATTGCCACAACTAAAGAGAAATTAATAAGGAAAACCTTCCCATGTGAAATGAAGAACATATATGCAGACCAGCAATTTGGGTGAGATAATTGCCAATGTAATTTTGTTAATTGGGACCAATGTGCTGTTTTTTTAGAGCACTGACATAAAACCAAAATGTTATTGTTACTTGCAGAGAATCTGCCAAGTACTTGATGTATCTCTTTGTACCTGATGAAAGACCATACAACCAGCTTACTGAAAATCACTTGAAGGAATTTAAAGGCAGAATAATAACAAAACTGCTACAGGGAAGAACAGGAGAAAGTCTGCTGTAAACATGAAATATAATGGGAAGAGAGTATAAAAAAATCATGTAAGACTACCGTCACCTGGCTCCTAGAAAATTGAGCATGGCATAAAAACAGTAATGACAGTGACAGGAACAATAAAATGAATCCTTTGTTCATTAATGTTCATTAAGAGAGAGGAAAAAAGATTTGTTCTTCCTGCTATCACAGAATATTTATCTATGCAAAGCATATATGCAAAGCATCATTTCAAACTGCTGTTCTACAACAAGCAACCACAATCTATTCCCAGGGTCAGTTTGGTGCCCTCTTGTCCCACTGCCGGAATGCTCTTGGGGCTGTAACTCAGAGATTACTTGGTCTGTTTTAAAAAACAACTTGAGAGAACTAAGAAAATTAGATATTTGGGCATCACAGGACAATTTTTGAGGAATTCATTGGAAATGCCAAGATAAATATTGCATGATAGTCACTGGTTACTGCACACCAACACTTGGAATTTACACAGTCAGACTGGTGAGTGCAGTTACTCCACTTGGTAACCCAAAGGGAAATGTCCTGAACTGATACTTTTCCTGCTACATGCTTTTGTGTTTGTGGGAGGGAAAGGCTAAAGAAGTTTGACAGGATTGGTTATGATTCTTTCTTTCTGCTGCTGTTGGAAGGAAACTCCTCCCTGTCCCTTTTCCAGAAACAACTTCCTACTCCCAGAAGTGCCATGTGGAAACTCTCAGCCAGGTACCTGTTGGGGGCTCAAATGCAGGTGTGCCTGAGGCCTGGTTCTCCAGGCCATATGAAATTATCGGGAACAAACAGCAAAATGGAGAATTAGGGACATTTCAGGCAATTGTACCAAACCCAGAAGTTATATATTTCCACAGTTTCCATTACTTGTTTGAATTCTCTGTCTAAATTTTATGTGGCAATTTGGCTGCTATCTTTTGTCTAATTAGAACTAAATGTAGGCTGTACTTTCACTCTATTAATTCCCTTAATGTCATTATCTGAAGTTTGCAGAGGTGCTCAGCGGCATCTACACTGGTGCCTTTTACATAAAGTTCATTGCTTTTCCAAGTAATAATGCAGGTTGAGGATTCACAGGGTGATTCAGTTAGAGCTAAGTAAGAATGAGTTGAATTAAAAGAAGAGGCTTCTTAATTTGTGCTGCAATTTGCTCCTTTTGTATTATCACTGCTTTTCCATCTCCCCTTTAATAAGATGTCTCTCCCTCCTGGTAAATATCTGTCTACTTGCAAGGACCTTTGCATCTATCTTTTTCTTGTCCTTCTATTTTTAGTGCACATCTGTTCCTGTTTTGACCTCAATTCTCTCTCATCTGGGACTTAATTTTTCTGAGTCTTCCCACTGCCAGTTCTTCTCACAGCTGTCAGATCCCTTCTCTCTAGCAGATCCATAGTTCTGTTGGTGGTGACTGCCTGGACTCCCTCTCTTGGCGTGGTAGGGGGAGGCAGCTCTGCAGGAAGCCCCTGCTCAGCTGAGCCACCTCCTTCACCCAGCTCCTCGCTCCCAAACACTGCCCATATGAGCAGGTTCCAGAGGTGGCAGCTTGCTCTCTGTTTTCTCCCTGCACTTCTTTTGTGCTTTTCTGATGCCTCAGTGTGTTATCAACCTCTGTGAACTGAGCTTGTTGGCGTGCATTACCAGCGTGACAATAAATGCCACTTTTGTTCCTTTCATAAGCTGCATTTCATTTTTCTTTGGAAATTTTCCCTCAGTAATGAGGAAATTTGTTTTGTTCTACTTCATTTCTTCTCTTGGCAGCAGAATTAGGAGCATGAGCAGGAAGATGCAGGAAGGTCTGTACTCTCTGGCTTTACTCTCAGCCAGAGTAACGTGTTTGCAGAAGGGAGTGTTTGTCCTCATCTCCTCACGGGCATCTGCGGCTGTACCTAGTGCTGCTACAAACCCCAGCAGTGCCAGTGTGAGCTCTGGGGGATGCTGACAGCCCCGATGCCTCCTGGCACTTGGCCCTGCCCTCACGCTCCCGTGGCTGTGAGAAGAGCAGACAAAGCCCTTTGCCTGCCCTCCTCGTCCTTCCTGAGAGCACTAATGCTGTTGTTGCCCCATTTGTATAAACTGATTTTGAAAAAAGAGTGTCATGGTTGTGCAAACAAGGATCAGCTAACATAAATATTTTCCCTGTTTAGCTGATGTGTTCAGTACTTTTGTCTCAGTCAAGTTTCCATGCAGTTTCAGTGTTATAAAACAGTGGTGTAGCACCCAGATACATTACCATTTAAATAGGACACTTGGGCTAATATTTTTTTTAAAATTTAGTTTAAAAATATTACTCTGTACTCGATACATATTATCCAAAGGCCACGTACACCTTTAGCAAATTCAGATTGCATAGTGAACATGTCAATTCTAGAAATTTCTACTTCTAACTGCATGTAATACTGTAGGAAAGAGGTACGTGCACTGCAAACAGTGCTCAACTGAAACGTTAAAAACTATCCCTTCTGCTTTTCCTCCCCCTCAGAGCACAAAGAGAATCTAATTAACATGCTCAGTGTCTCTCCAGAATTCAATTCAAACTCAAAGTATGCTATCAAAGGCTTGAACATCAGACAGAAAATGATTTGGGATGACTGAGCTATCTCTAGAAATACATTAATTTAACTCTAATGGGTCCTTATGAAAAATGATACCAAGTGCAGTTAAGAGGACTTTACCTGTTTTTAAGAGAGAATAATAAAGTTATCAGGAATCTTCTCTAACCTTAAAGCTGCCTTGGAATTGCTGAGTATGATCGTGTAACTTGACAAATGCAGCAAATCACGGTAACTTGTGAGCAGACTTGTGTGTGACATTTTTCTCTTCAGCTGATCTTTTCTCACTGAAGAAAGTTTCCTCTCTGTCTTGTAAGAGACAGAATCTTTCAGGATCTGCAATTTTTCAGGTTCTCTCCAATTTCACCCAAGAGTGTCATTTACAGGTTTTGCATTCTCTTTTCCTTCTTTGAAAAAAGAAATTTCAATGTATTAGACATCAAGCCACCCTGATAGCATTTCCCAGCCAAGTAATTCCTTTGATGCAGTACCTGCACCTCTACCTTGCAGATGATAAACCAGGTTTTAGCATTGTTTATCACGTGCTCAGGGCTGCTGTGCCATTTCAGTACACTCAGGATGCTAATCAGCTATATTATAAAGAAGAAGAAAAGGAGCATAATAGCTGTTTCTTTCAAAATCCCCTTCTGGGCTGCACTAAAGCAGACCCTCCCACATTCAGCACAGTAAAGGAGTAGCTCACTATCACCTATCAATTTTCTGGTTTGTGCAGGCATCTTATTCTGAGCACATTAAAGCAATGTTGATAAGAGCAAAATGGTTTCTTTTTTTTAGTCTAGATTTCAAAGAAATGTTCTTAAGAAGGAAGGTATGTCGAAGAAGCAGTGCCTTACCACAGCACTCTTATTAGCATTTCTTCAAAGATGCCTTCTACTTGGTCCCAGCTACAAAGACAAAATCTGCATTTGAATAAAGATATTCAAAATGAAGTTGAAAATTGTCGGAGTCTTATGGAAAAGATGGACATAAGCCGTAAAGCTGAAATGTAGCAAGAGAAAAAAGACAGTAAGTGTGCACAGATAAGCAGCTCTTGTGTGTTAGATATGGCTTCAGAAAAAAAGGAGAAGCCTACGTTCCAGCAGCTTCATGCTGATTCCAAAAAAGCAGGGAAATTTCAGTCATTTGACTTGTCACCAATTACCACCGGTGCTAATGCCAAGGAGGTCTTGTGGTGTCTCTAAATAATTACTGCCAAGATCACTGAAACAGACTTTCCAGTATTTCCAGACCTGTGTGATGAGAGCCTGATCCTCCACAAAAACATATAACAAACCCAGGGAGGATAATTGTGCAGTCTCTATGAGACAATTTTTCCTGATAAACCGAGGCAATTAGGGTTCAAATCTCAGTGTGCCTCTTTTATTCTATACTGTTTAGTTGGGCCAAATGTGTAGATAAAAATCAACATTAATCACAGTTTTTGAAATAGTTTTTTTAGAAGGGGACTTAGAAAGGATCACAGCAATGAATTCCACATTTCCACCAGAGGAATGCAATGTTTGCCAAACCCCGTGACTTATTTCTAACATCAGAAATGTGGGCTTTCGTAGATATTATGCAGTAATTGATTAATTTCTTGAATTAACAAAAAACAAGCACACAAACAAACAAACAAAGTCTTACATTATGTATAAATCTGACCCTTTCAGTGTTTTTCTTCCAGAAAAATAATGGACAATGATACCTCATCCCCATTTTATTACTATTCTTGTGACTCCATTCATAACCTTTCTCAGTTATAAATTATTGTATTCAGGGACAATGACTAATTGTAATTTAGACATATCAGTCAGTCTAATCTCCAGGACATAATACTTAGTATAATAAAGTTTCACATAAAATGCTTGCCAAGAATACATTTTCTTTATCTTGCCTGCAAGTGAACACCAGTGAAGAAACTTGGATCCATTACAGCTTAGCTGTCTAGCAACATTCAGAGGTTACTCTTACAGAAACCTATATTTACCTTTTTTTTTTTCCCATGTGCTTTACTTGTTTGTAAAATTCCTTATGGGTCCCCTTAGTTTGCTGTACATTTCATTTACCTCAGTTAATGTTTCTATGGAGAGTCATTCTTTTTTCTTTCATTCACATTTCATTTTGGTTCACTTAAACTCTCTGAGAACTGCATTTCTTTATTTATCCGAATGTGTCTGCCTGGCTTTTCACTTCCATTCTGCCAGTGGTTTACACAGTTTTTGTTGAAAGAAGACATTAGAGTTCAAACATGTGTTTTCAAAATGATTTCGTAAGAAAAACATTTCAGAGAGAGCATGAAAAAATTTAGATGCTACAACGCAATTTTTTCAAACAAAACCTGTTGAAACATCAGTGGGAATAAGTGGCGAATCCTAAATAGCTTTAAATAAAATCTGAAACTGTAAATCTGGCACTGACATTGTCACTGTTATCAAGCAGCTGCTCCAGAAGACAGAGATTTCCTGAATCTTCCTATAAAAGATCAAATCTTTAAAGATAACTCCCTTGGCATAAATCAATGAGGAATAAAGAATATTCTTTTTTTTTTTTTAAGTACACACAGATTTAACAGGTGCTATTTGCTTTTACAAAAGTACCTGGTTAGTTTCTAATTACAATGTTGATGGAAATCTCCTAGATTTAGATTGCAAAATTTTGACTGAAGGACTTTAATATTTTAAATTTTGAAAGGAGCAACTAAAGGCAAGAACAAATAAAAATATCCCCACTGGAGAACAGGGAGCAGGACATTTGAACAAATTTACACATAGCAGGAATAAAACTTTGTTTAGCTTTATTTGGGATCAGGCAGATAAAGCAAACATTTATATACCGATTTCCTAACTGGAAGGTTTATGCACACATTCACACATCATTACACACCACTCAATGTATATAAAAAAAGTTCATTACAAAACAGTCCAATATCCCAAAAAAATTCAGGCTCTAGTCTGCACCAGTTAAACATCAATAGATCAGATTTACTTGGAATAGCACAGAATTGCACATCAGGGCATGACCAAACCAAAAATAATAACTTCCTCTATCTGGAGACCAGAAATCCAGTGACTGAGAAATGCTGCACTATGCCTCAGGACCACTTATAAAGATATATTGTTGTAACAGACAAGGCAGGAATTATCTTTGTCAAATACCACCAGCTTACACTTTCTTCTTTTAAGCAGGTTGGGCTTTTTTGGAGAGATGTTCTTTCAAAATACGGAACTCTGAAATGCTCAGGAAGTAACAGACTGCATGGCAAAGAGAGGAAACAAATGCAGTGAGGTTTTATGAAGGGGGAAGGCATACTGGGAGTATAATCTTAAATTAGTTTGGTAAGGGAATCACCATCACAGGTAAAATCCTCAGTCTCTGTACAGCCCTCCATGGGCTGAACCACTGGTCTACTTATTGCAAGTCATGAAAAATATATTAATATTTGTATTATTGCTTTTTATGAGCTGCAGGGACAAGTGATAAAACTGCACTGAAATAAATATTTGTCACAACAAACTGTAACTAACATCACTTCATCATCCTCATATGCTGGGAATTACTAACTCCATCAAACTTGTTACAGTGCCTGCTCTACATGGTTACCGAAAAACAAGAACAAAGAACAGAGGGAAAAGCCACAATTTATCTCATGAGTTTTATTCTTGTGGCTTAATACAATGGTCACCATGCTTCCTGGTCAAGCTGGAGATAAATGGAACAGTTGGAAGCTGAAGCCTAAAACAGTTTCAAGCCTGGCTGTGCTCACACGTTAAGAAAAGACTGGAAGCAGCCTCAGCTCAAGGAGAACTGAGCACTCTGAGAAAAGACATAATTCCAGAAAAACAGTATACTCTCCAGCTATTCTTTCTTTTCTGTCTTTTTTTTCCTCCTGCTGTTGTTGAAATGTTAGCATCAGTTGGCACAATTTCTGCTCCCTGCCTGCCAACATTTCAGTAAAACACTGATCATTCTGATGAGAAAGATGAAAAAAAAAACCCAGGTTCAAACAGAAAGTTGTATAAAGTTCATGCATGATTCAGTCTCCTGTAGGGCTTTTTAGTCTATAGCATAAATCTCTAGAGCTAAAATGTAATAAAGAGGGAAAATAGTGCAGGAAAATGAGTCCTAAAACTTTAAAGACCACATTTTACCCTTGTTATTCACACAGAGCATTACCTAATCCAGGATGGCAAAAAAATACCCAGCTACTTTCAAAACAAGCAACAGGGAAAACTTGAGTACAGCACGAACACAAGTGTTTTTAAAATGTATGATCCCTGGCAATGTTATAACTTTGGCACCAAGGTTTTTAATTTCCTGTATGTTACAATTCTGGATGTAAGAGACTTGGATACACTTGGGTTTGTAGAAGAATGGCCCCTCAACATAGCAGGTGTCACCCAGCTCGGCTCTCCAACTCACAATTTTGACTGCAATGCTCCCTCCCAGCCCAGCCCATGCATCCAGCAGAACAAATCTGAGAAAATTCTGCACTGGATCACAGAATCCTCCTCCACAAAAGGCCAGGAACAACCTCTTCATCTCAATGCAGAAGCAGCTCCAACCTGCAGCACTTTGTCCCGAATCCAAGATCCTAACATTCTCAGTGCCATTCACAAAATCAATTTTTGAATTGGAAAAAACTAAGCTCAAAATATTTTAGAAACAGGAGGCATCATAATCAGAAATGGCATAAAATTGTCTGATTTTCAATGAAAATATTACTGAAATACTGTCTTTATCCAGCAAGTACTTTTCAGCTCTCCCACTCAAATGCCTATGTCTACAATGCAACATATTTAAAGGTTTTAACAGTTTTTAATGATTTCCAGAAGAACTGGGCTGCAATATATAAACATTGATCCAGAAGCTGAAATCATAAACAGGTGGAACATGCTCTGAGGAAAGGAATGAAGAGAACTGATTTCCATTTGTGTGGAAATTAACTGCTGGTAGGTAGCTTGGAGCTGGCTGGTTCGATAATTAATTTTATTTAAAAACGAAATGTTTGCACATTAGTAGCAGATTCTAGATTTCTCTATCTTTTGGGTGATAAAAACCTTTTCTGTGCCATCTTTGTCTATTGGAAATTGCACAGCTTTCACTTAGAAAAGTTGGTGAGCTTTTTTGGCACCTGTCCTGTTAAGTAATAAAATTTATTCAAATTGCAGTATTAAATGTTTGTAAAGCTGTTTCCTTGTGTGTTGGGTGGCTATACACCTAGATGAAGCAGAAAATTAAAGAAAAGGAAGATAAGAAGCTCTAAGAAACAAGTTACAGTGGTTTTTTCTCTCAGATGATACAAGATAATTTAAAACCTTAAGATATTTCCTCACAGAAAAGCCATGTCCCTCCATTTTTCATGATCTATCTTGTACTTTCTCATAGTGAGAGAAAAACCTTCTAACTATATATTTCCTCAATCTGTCCTTGCCCCTTTCAAACACGAATGAATCCTGTGGAGGAGTCTGTCGTGGAGTGGTACCATACAGGCATTGGACACATCCTTCCAAAATTAGGAAAAATTTATTTCATCAATAATGCAAAAAAAACCCCTATTATCCAGCTTTGATTATGTCCTTCAGATGTCTGAGAGTCTTAAAAAACCCTCTCTCACCCTTAACTTTTCCTCTCTGTAGGTTTGAATAGATACATTAAACAGACAGGAAGCCACTTTTCTGAGTTGCACTAAGAGCTTTTAAAGCTTATTTTTCAAGTGACATGAAATGTCTTCCTTACCATGGCCTACAATGTACTTTGTTTTTTCAAACCACTTTGAGCGTCCTTAAAACCCAAGGCTGATGCTAAGCCAGCACAACATGGCAAGCTGCTCTGCAAGACATCCCCACGCCACTGCTGTAGCTGTCTGCAGCACCAGCCCTGCAGAGAGGCTGCCCATTTGGTCAAAAGGCAGCTCTTTTGAAAGCTCCTCAAGGATAAGATCACTCCTGGGTCGAAAGAGATTTGGTGAAAAGTTCAGTGAAATATTTCACTGCACAAACAACTCCCACTCGGAGCTGCTCTCCAGTGCAGATATTGGCTCTCCAGTTTTGCCTGTGGTAAAGCAAAGCATGTGTCTGCAGAGGACCTCAGGTGTCTTTCGAAATCCTCTATGTTGGCAACATAATTTGATGTAAAAGGTCACAAGGTAAGTCAAATAATTAAAAAGCTTTTAAAAGAAAAAGAAATAATTTTAAATTTTTCCCACGTGGGTGTACGTACACATCTAGTGCCCGCTGCTTGCCTGTGTATACAGCTTCAGCAAGAGGAAAGATGCACAGTGCTTCTTGCAGTTGTATAAGAAAATTTACTGTTAGATATATAATTATATAAGCAAAATTACTGTTTTAAAGACTCTCTGAATGACTGCCTCCACTGGGCAGGAGCTGGGTTATGAGGAATTGCTCTAAGCTGTTGGTATCTGTTCGATAGTTGATCTCCTTAGATCAGTGGCACACGTTTTCGAGTGAGCATCAAGGGCTGGGGCGCTGCTGGGGGTGCTCCCTCTGCTTTCAGCTGTGGGAACCAAATTCCACTGAGGGACGTGGGAAGAGCAGAACACAGCGAGTGTGAAGGCACGTCAGAGGGGAAACCCCCACCCGAGCAGAGCTGTTGGACATTAACTCCAGTGGACAAGCTCCTTATTTTTGCAGAGGAGGGGCTCTGCAGCCCTCCCTGGCTGACAGGCACTGCGGGCGCTCACGCCATCCACGCAGCACTAATTAGGGCCCTGCTGTCCCTGCTCCACCAGCGTCTCCCTCCTGGGCTGCTCAGCATCCCCATGGCAGCAGCTCGTTCCTCTGACTAATTTTAGGCACGCGGGCAACCTTTCCTGTAATTAGGCAAGAAACATATGGCTGCTGGCCCGTACCTGTCACAAGCTGCCGTGCTGAGTTTGAGGAGCTATCGCTGAATCCTGCAGGGAGCATTCCCTGGATGTCCTGCGGCGCTGGTGCGCGTTGCGTGATCGCCGGGGCGCCGAGGACACGTGCGTGGCGTGTCAGATCCCGTTAGCTGAGCGCTGTCCATCCAGCTCCCAGCAGAGCCACGCCTGCTCCATCTGCTGAGAGCCAGCAGGCCTTGGACACTCAGCAGATTGTGCTCTCCCAGGCCCCGGCAGCCAGGGCACGGTTATTCCTTATCCAAACCAAGAGCCAAGCTTGGAACTGGCCACCTCCCAGACCTGACCCCTGTTTCACCCAGTTGTGGAATGGAAAAGTTGAAACTTAATAGATTGGATAGACAAGAAGGTTTAAAGTGCCCACCATACTCCCCTTCCCATTTTTCTTCCAATTCCTTGGTCGAGAGCCAAAGGATTGAGAAACTCAGAAAAGGATTGCGAGTTCCACGTGACACAGCTACATGAAAGAATCTCGGGGATAATATTAGTGTTTCTGGAGATAATCTCAGAAAAATCACAGCCTCTGCTACTACTCTGAGATTTGCTTGATGCATCTAATAGGATGATTTTACTCGTAATGCATATCTGCTCCGAGACAGGCAATGTGATTACCCAGCACTGGATTTCCACTGTAAAATTAAACTTTCTTCCCCATATGGCAGTAATTGCAGTACAGGATCTCAGTAGGCGTATAAAACAGAGAGTACAAGAAAGATATATGGCAGAGGCAGACTCTGCCAGCTCTGAAAACACTTCTATGCAAATTGAAAGCTAAAACCAGAATTTTGAACTAAACAACACAAGTGTTTTCTCAGGTTTGGGAATCAAAATAAATGTAGGTATTTAGTTTAGGTCTATCTGTGTATAGAGCAATCATCTCATTGCTTATTTTAAGAAAGCTGTGTGTAACACAGATTCTAAATAGTGCTACTTATACAAATCCTAATAAATGTTAGAGGAAACATCCCTAACTCTGTGAAGATATTGGTTATTTCAATAGTTTTTCTCTTTAATTTGAATCTTTATCACTAACAGTGAATCAACAAGGTAGGGCTCAAGGAATACTGAACAAAATTAAACAAGGGGAAGAAAAGGAGATTGGTGCAGTTGATTTTTTCTCTTTTGAAGCCTTTATGCCAGGAAACAAAAGAGCAGTTGAGAGAGCACCTACTGAGTCTAGAATGACCAGAAAGTTAAGGTTTTACTAGGAAACAATAAGGGCCACATGAGCCAATATAACTTTTTTATGTGCAGTTATGATGAGAATTTTTTAATATATAGAAAAACAAGGTCCATTTTTTATCTGAAGTTCTACTGGGTGTGTTCAGAGTGGCATTTGTGCAATAAATTACTTTTTATTACTTCTCCTCTCTGTTAGCACTGCAATGCTACTTCAGAAAATGAGAAATATTTTACTTTATCTCACATATAAAACACAATTCTTGGTAAAGTCTGCTGTTGATGCCCTTTTGCACATGATGACATGAAGTGATGATACCAAAAGTCTGAATAAGCCTCAAGTGATATTTTGGTCTTGGTACCATTTTTCAAAATTAGAAGTTTGGAACACCATGGGAGCACATCTTTCTACACAGATCTATATGTATTTGATAATAACAGGAGCTTTATCATCCAACTGCATTACTAGGTATTTCGTTTTTCAAAGGTAAAGACAAAATTTTAGAATCCTATTTTGACAACATTTTTTCGTAGTGTCTCTATAGATTGTATTTCATAAGTCTCTGAAAAATAATTTTGCCTCCAAAATGATAGTCATAAGCATAAACCACTGGAAAAAAAACACTATCCATTTTTTCCTTTAAATCTTGTTGTAAAGGACTTAAAGATTTAGTACTCCTTTAACTCAGTCCCTTGTCTATGACAGGCTCTTGTTTTATTTCAAAATCCTTTCAAAACCTTCCTAAATCACCATTAGTTTGCTCATTAGAGACGGATGTTTCCTCCTGTGACTGCAGTGTGGTGCACTGAAGATGTGGATCAGAAAGTCTGTCAGACACATGAGATGCTGCTCAGACATGAGAAACTGATACTTAAACATTGATCCACAAGTAGATCTTTTTCAAATCAGGAACATGACTGACTAGGAAATTCTGTATTATTTCCTTAAAGATGGTAGGGGCAGAAACTTATCACTGAATTACATTAATTAAGTGTAAAAAAATGCTTTGTTTTATAAGATCAAAACTTATTTTCTCTAATCCTAAAAATAAAGATGTAGGAAATGGCTGTTTAAAGGAGGATACTTCTGAATTAAAAAGACGTAAAATATTATTACGAATTTTCTCCTGCTCCTTTAAATCTTTCCAATACTGGAAAAAAAAAGATCAGTAAAGGACTGTGGTTTTAATTCTTTAGCTGTTCCACCACAATTGTTGCTAAGAGCATGGAATTCACCATCCAAACATTATATAAACACAAGTTAGTGTGCTAGGAAATAAGAAAGTAGTAAGTCACAGTTTCTCCTCATCTGTAATTAGGAAGCCATAAATTCCAAGCGAATGAGAGGAGTTTGCTTCTCGTGTGTGTGTGTGTGTGTTCATACAGACAGAGAAGTTTCTCCTGTGCTGTAAGAAACTCCTGCAGCAACTGCAATCTGCCTCCATGGGGGAGCCACGATGGGCTGTTTGTTGGAACAGACTTTGCTTATTTAGAAACCACAGAAATTCATCTCTGGCTCTGAGAGTACTGTCTGCTTACAACAAGCTCATTTTATATTGGCATTGTTAAATTCATTTACTGAAATAGCTCCAGGCTCTACAAGCAGAACCTCCCTCCAACCTCCCCTCTGCAAAGTGAAAACAAAGACTAAATAACTGTGAGAGCACAACAAGCATGAGAATTACTTGAAAACAATAACTGGTTAGGCCAGCAGCTATTTAAAATATTAGTAAATCAGCATGTGGCTCTGCAAAAGAAGACATTTAAAGCCTCTCCCATTCCCTTCCTCATTTCTCATTGTTCTTTCAGAGGCATGAAGCAGTCAAGAACAGCATTTGTTTAGCATTAGGAAAGACCTCAGTTTAACTGAGAGCTTGGGGAAGCCTCAAGCCCAGGACAGTTCATTTATGAATCTAGTGGGACAAAAGACAAACCTGTATTCATCAATTTGGCACCTTCTGGAGAAAACTTCTCTTTTTTTTTTTTTTTCTTTCTTTCAGCAATAGATATAAACAACTTTGCAAAGTGAATTCTGAGATCTCAAGGAATCCCATTACGACTTGATATACTCCTATAACAGATATTCTGTTTCCATCTTCCTAATAGGTTTATGTACCATACTTTAAGGCAACACACACACAATAAGCATAAATTGTTTATACTGCCCTGCAAATCACAGAAGGAGTTATATATATTGAAGGAGTAATGTACATCAAATTGGCTTGTAAAAGGCAAGGCAAATATAAGATGAATGGAACAGCAATGCAGAAAACTAAGCCTATTAGTACGGAACTCAGTAGTAACATTTAGGAGTACTTTAATTAATACCACCCCTTGAATGTTTGTGGCAACTGGAACAAACAAACAGATTATTATGAGGTGCCAGTGTTTTCCAGCCTAAGTAAACCCTCACATAATTATTTACGATGGTTTAATTGTCTGTGAGGAGAAATTTTTACTTTTGATTTTACTACACGCCCTTAATTTGTTCCTGCCTTTCCAAATATTATTTCAAGAGCAAGGCTGGTAGAGAAGAACATAACTTGAGAAAAACAGAACTGCTAAGGGCACCTTACCAGAACTGGTGCTGTACCCCAGAGAAGGTGGTGAACAGCAGTCAGATAAGAAACAGAGCCAGGCTGCACAAAACATCTCCAGGACAAAAGACCAGACAGAAAAATTCTCCCAGGCTTCTTCTTTCAAAAACAATGCTTTTATGCTCTACGGTGAAGTAATTAAGAAACATTTTTTACTAATAACTTTTTCCATCTATTTGAGATTGGTACTCTGCACAGCAAACTCCTTACAGCATAATTTCCCTCAAATCATTCATGATCTTATTTCCTAAATATGGCTCTACAACAAACTTAGCAACGAGCACTCTTAGCAGTAAGTAGAAAAATCTATTCTGATAAACTGAGTCAGTTTAATTTTTACACTGCGTGAGGAAATATTGATTTCCAGCATGTCCTGCACATTACATCGTTCTTCCTCCACGGCAAAGTTTACAGAGATGCTGCATATTTGCATCTTCCATAAGCCAAGCTCTAGCACTAAGTAGCAGTTTAACCAGAGGATGCATAATTCAGCAGCTCCCCAAACTTCCTTGTTCACAGCCACATTGCAATGTTTCTGCTTCAATTCAACACCATGAGGATCTTTGGTAGACAAGTGTGTTACTCCTGCAAATTTACACATACACACAGATCTTTTACACATTTCCAACACTCGCTTTTCCTAGGATGTTTTTATTTGGGTGATCTGTTCTTACCACTTGCAGTTCTGAGTTCCCAGCTACTCTTACACTGAATCAATACTGAAACAATTTTCACACCAAGCTGGTCGCTCCCCAGTAGGAGAAGCTGTGCTGTGTGAGACGAAGATCTGCTTGAACAATTTGGTCCTCCTAAAAATGCACCCCCATCTCTATCCCCAGAGTGCAAGCTCAGAATTCCATCTGCCATTGCATTCACTGGAAGAAAGTGGTAGAAAAGAGGCAGGCAGCAGAGACAATAAGCTCCTTTGAGTACATGGATGCTGGGATCCATTTTTCCAACCGTGTTCCTTCTCTGAGGGGACTTCTGGGCAGCATCCCAGGAATTCAGCTGGCTGCACCTATATCACACTTTGTCGTGTTGACTGGAGGTTTTGAGCTGGTGGATAGAGTTAAAGAAGCAGTAAATAACTCACTTCAGTTGAAAAGAGAAAATAGGAAACAAGGGAAGCTCTCCTGAGTCTCGGTGAAAACTAAGAGGTGAGGGATCTTATCTTTATTCTTTCCAATGCCCAGCTTATCAACACGTCAGAGGCAGTGTGGTAAAGAAACTCAAATTCCTGAAACAAGATCAGCAACTGGAATGAAATCCGGCTCTAAGAAATGGGACCATTGCTCTGAAGATTTCCTTCATGTTTAACTGAATGTTCACTACTACTCTTCTACATGGGGCATTTCTGCTTATTAAATACCAAGTGGAAGCGTATTCAGTGCACCAAATTCTGCCAAGCCACCCAGACAAAACTCAGATTATTTCTCTGAGATCACAGGTCAAGCCTATAAAATTTTCCTTTTATTCTTTTCAGGAGACAGAGATTATATAAAATCCATCTATTCTGTTGGCACTGTCAGACCTCTGCAATACACAGGTGCTTGATGTATGGTTTTAGCTTCCACATGTTTTGATACCCTGTCATTCCAATAAGCTATTGAGATTGAAAAGTGAATTGAGAGGAGAGCAGGAAAATGCCTCCACTCCTCTGACAGCCAAGAAGAATTTCACAAATGCTCTATTCCCACCAAGGTATCAACAGATAAGCACAAGCTCTATTCCCATTCAGGTGGCACCTGCCCTGTCACAGGAATGAAGATGCATTGTCTTCTTGGGAATAGCATGAGAAAATGTGACAAAACATGAAGAGTCATCAAGAAAATCTGCATTAACCTCTGTGACTGTAAAACACTCTGCTTCTGCAGCTCCAGCTAAAACCCACAAGGCAGTGCAAACAGATGGATTTGGACAGAACTGCAGAAGCATGCAGGCCTTTTGAGGAGTTTGGGATCTGGGTGTTTGTGCTAACTAATTATGTCTACTGGATTAGATGTCATCAGGAAATTTATTTTCCTTATGAAGCTGTGCTGTTTGATTTTAATGTTTTGCATGGCTTGCTCATATTCAGCTGTGCAGGGTTGTAGATTGCCCTGTTTAAAAAGAACGAGAAAAAAGGTATTTTCACAGCTCATTTTTGAAGGTAGAAGCATTATTTGGTTATCCCCAGCTGCAGCTACTGAGCAAGAGTCTCAGGGGGGCAGATCCACACACAAAAGCACACTCAAAGTAAAGCCCAGTGAGTCCCTGAGAGAGCTTTGCAGTCTGGCTCAATGAAGTCTGTGTCATCTACAACCTGGCAGAGGGTACCCCAAATTAGCCCTGTCTTCTGAAATGAGCAGACCTCAAAGAACCTGCCAGACAGAAACACCCGACTCTCATACTTTATTGTGTTGCCTGTGAAACCTCAAGATTTGGGCTTGAGCAGAAATTCACTGTGAGGGAATAAAACCACAAGATTTTTTCCTCACGCAAGGAGCAAACAAGATTTTGATTTATATTTCTATTTTGGTTTTTTGATGAGAGGTGAGCAGAGGAACACAGCCAGCACTAGGCAATGTCCCCTACAGCCACTCTACACAGGATCTCAAGGTGGCACCTTTTACTGGATATGGTTTTTAACTCCTCTAGGTACAGATGAAACTCCACCAACTCCACCATCCTCATACCCCTCCATTCACGATGAGAGCTTCTGCATGCCACATGCAGAGCTCTCCTAAAATATCCTCCAAAAAAAAAAAAAAAAAGAAATTAAAAGTCACAAGTAATTTTTTTAAGTTGGGCAGGAAGCAGGAAATTTGGACAGTCCCTATCAGAGCTGGTTTTAGAGACCAACCGCCAGGAAAAATTCCTTGTTGAGGAAATGGTGGCGAGTGGACTGCAACTGTGGATTGCATGGAACAGCAGAGCAGGACGACCCAGCACGCACACCTCTGCTCAGAGTCCTTGTGAATCAGCCTTCTCCATTTGAAAATGCTGAATTAGCTTTTCCAATCAACTCTACTGATTTTCCCCCACCCTGGCAGGTGCACAGTGGGGGCTAGGGGGTTACATGTACCCAAGCAATTGCTGTTTTGTACCATTATGGTCCCATTTATGCTCTTTCCTTGTGTTCCCTCTGAACTAATCCTCATTGGGATGGTCATGCTGGATCTGCCTCCCTGAGTGAGCATTAGCAAAATATCCTGGCTGAGCTGCTGTAGGAAGAGAGGTGATCTGCTCAGGAGTAGATAGGAGGATTAAATGAATGAGGATGAAAATTAATTGCTGAGATTTCAGGATGCAGAACTGACTGAGATGAGAACGGACTAAGGAAGAGATATGGGAATCTCCCTGAATTGGCCATCAGGCTCTAGGCAGTGCAAGGGCCCCCAAAATGCCATACAGGGATACCATATATTCATTATCATGCAGGTTTACTATTTCTTTGTTCTGTCAAGATGTGTTATGCACTTTTGAGCTGCTTTATGCCACTGCTGCCATTTTCCTTCACAGAAATTCAGAGAAGCCTCCTTGGTGCTCATATACAACAACAGGATACAGGAGAAAAATAACTGCTCAGTTGAGATACCACTGATGGGATAAAGCTCTTCAACTAAGCTTCCTGCACTCAGGCTAAAGAGAAATCTTCTTTACCTCAAGGATTAGGGCTATCATTCACTGAAAGGAAGCTCCTGACAATACCTAACACTCTCCCTGCTATGATCTGAAAATGGACTTTTCACCTGGTTATGAACAGACCCATTGGTCACTGGGCTGGTTTTTAATTTTAAAACCAGGAAACTTTACCTTTATTAAAATTAAAAATCTAGTAATTCTTTGAGTAAAACCATAACATTAAAAGGTTTTGTCCCTAGGAGCAAGCCTCTGATACATTATAGTAAATGTGTAAATTTGCTTTGATGTGCTTTTATTAATTTAAAAATTGTAATTGCATGACAAGATGAAATGGTCTAAACTGTCAGATTTACTCCTGCAAGATTTTCCTCTCTCTTATTTTCAACAGATTTTCATTTTCCCTTTTCCTCATGATACTTAAAAACATTCCATACAATTTGGAGAATAAGGAAAATGTGCTCCTCTTACTTTTGCTTCATCCCTAAAATAAAGCATCACTAAGACTAAAATAATAAACCACCAGTTTTACAGCATATTTAGCCTACAGAACTAAGCAGCAAAGCTATTAGAAATTCAGTTGTTCATTATATTAGATACAGGGTTTGTCTTATGCTTGTAAAATTTGATCAGAATTTCCTTCCTTTCAATTCGAAAAGAAAACAATTTCTCATTTTCCTAGAGCATGCCCTGACAGATACTATAGAATTTCATTGATTCCATGTTTATTTGGTAATAAAAGCGCAGTTAATTCCCTGCATTGTAAAAATGTAATTAATACTAATTAATCCAATGGGTTTAAGTTCTCACGAATTACCACACCAAATATTTGACATCTTCAAGTTTTTCTTAAATATGTATCTTAATATATTAATTCTTTTATCAGAAAGCCTCATATACCAGTAGCATCCAACTTTACTGTTTTCCTAATATTTGATTAAGGATATTTTGCAGAGTTTTATTCTGATCAGTGGATTCCTCAGCATGTAACAACCATCCCAAAACCAGAATTTTTAGCAGCTTTTTCCTTCCACCTTATTTTTAAAGCTTTACATTTTACTCATTTGGTGAGTTCTGTGGGTTGGTATTCTTAGAAATATAATTTGGTTAAGCCTTAACAGGGTTTTGATTATTTTTTTCACAATTATTCAGTTGGCCAGATTGAGTAATGACAAACGAAGAAATAAGGGACTACACAGTTGGACTCAGCCTTAAAGTTTTTTCTGACCGAAATGCTTCTGTGGTTCTATATGAAGTACGAAAACAAGAGAGATATGACAAATTTTTAGGCTACATTCAAAAAAAAAATCAAAACAAAAAGGAGATGCCACAAAGATTCCTACTAAAGATTCCTAAATTTATGACATTGCAGCTTCTACACTGGTTTGATTATTTCTTGCCCTATATGGCTGCAATAATATCATTTATGACTGCATTAAGGTCTTCAATTAATTAATCTGCCTGATTTCTACAGTCATCACCTTACAGAACAGAAACAAAACCAGGGAACTTAATTTTTTGGCTACAACGTAAAGTGCAGAAAGCAGACTTGTATTTCTTAGTACTGCTCCCCCATGTTCTCTTTCCCACCTCCAGGGTGCCAGATTATCCTTGTCTTTTTAGATTTTCTGCTCAGACCTGTTTGGAAGGAAATGGGAAAGCAAGGCAGGCTGTGAATATTTATTTCCACAAGTGGTTTTGCAGGAACCTTGAGTCAAACTGTGAATGCTCAGTGCACTGAACATCAGTCTTGCAGTCCACAGCACCCTCACAGAAAGACAAGTAGATTTTGGCACCTGGGTTAATCCTACCAGGCATTCAAATAACAAAAAAATATCACACTAGAATATAAAAAGTGGCAATGCTAAATAAGTGTTTTGGAAAGGCATAAATGTGTGTAAAAGCTGCATTTACAGGTAGTCAATAATCTTATTAGATGGAGTCTCTGCTGTCTCTTCTAAAGAAACATCATGACTCCCACCTTCTCTCCACTCAGAGTAAAAACACCTTTATTCTGGTAGGTAAGACAGCCTGTATTTATGGTCTTAGATAAATTAAACATCATATTATTGTCATATGTATATATATATCTTTATATATATCATGGAATGTACTCCAAAAGAAGGATTATGAAGAGAGCAATAGAGCTTTTGTCAATTATTTCATAAAGAATTAAAGTTTCAGTGCGATACAGAACAAAATGGGGCAATTAATATAAAATACAATAGGTAAAACCAGGAACAAGACAGTTACTATTCCCACCAATATTGGAGTAGAGTGAAGAAGAAAATAATATTTGTTACAGGACAGAATGGGAAAATAAATAGGATTGGTGAATATTATTAATATTAAACGTTGCACAAGGAAACCTGGTGCTTGAAGGTGTTCTGGGCTCTCTAGGGCATGATTAGGTTATGAAATGACCACTTAAAACCAAAATTTTAAAGCTTGTACAACGTGATGATGCTAGGAAAATAAAATGTTTCACATATATTCTCCAAGAATCTCCGACATGAATGTTGGCAGTAAGGATGGCAGGACAAGGTATTTGTTTGTTTATTTGATCTAAGTGAAGAGGAAAAGACCCAGCACCAGGAGTGACATAATTTTAGGCACACTCAGCATACAGAATGGAAAGCAGCAGCGAACCTGAGGTTCTACATTAACTTTAATGACCAAGAAAGGAAAATTTTAAAAAGCTGAGAAAATGAGACTGTAATACATAAAGAAATTAACAGGCTTATTCTAATGACCAGAAACATTTTAAATTTAACCAGTGAAGCAAATAGTGGAGTGGTTTAAATCAGCATTACTCCAGTAACTCATTACAGTTATACTTTTGCACTCACTGAAAACTTGATCCCTAAACTCAGCCATCTGGAGGAGAGCCACAATCCAGTCACTGGGGAGACTTAAATCTTGAGAAATATTACTGATATATTTGAGAATTATAAGATGACCTGAACATGCTGACTAAAACAATTGGAAGTTGTTACCTGAAGCACAAGAAGCATAATAAAAGGCTCAGCTATGACATTAACATTCGGGGTCCATAATTTTGCAGTTCTGCATTTTTGGAGATAAATAGCAATGTTCCATAATTCTTCAGAATATGTAAGGAAAATTGGAAAACTTTTGTTGGTGATGCATGGAGAATTAATGAAATCAGATAGTCACTAAAGTGCTTTATTGGTTCTGAGGCAGTTGAAGAGTCCATATGTCAATCTAACAGGCTCTCTGACATAAACAGGACAATATCCATTTCATGAGATGGTCATTTTCTGAAATAGGTCTGTCCTTCAACAAAGTTGAAGCATTTCCTTTTAAAATATTTGAGTTTTATTACCTGAATCACAGGCTGAGACCCCTTTGGTTTGGCTGGGAGATGAGTTTATTTTAGCTCAGTCCCTCTTACCGAATCGATTCCATGATGGGGATTCATCCTGACCTGAGAGACCTCTGACTGCAAGGGCAGCACTGCGTCCTCTGCCTCGGTGAGAGCCGCAGTCAGAGACAATCTCACCACAAGGTTCTCCTAAACTATTTCATTCTCTCAAGTCTCCCAGCCCAGGGCAAAAGGTGCTGCCCAGCAAGGACAGGGGTAATGCTGCTTCTGCATTTTACCAAAGTTCAAAATGAGATTCTGCCTTCACTTGTACAGAAAAGTGAGAGCAGTGGAAGATGCTCTAATGGCTCAAGCTCCACTTAGAAATATGAGGGGGAAAAGCAGGAATCCTTCTCTGGCACTTCAGGAAAGCGTTTTATATTGTTCTGGTTGGAAATATTAACAGGAAGTGTCTGAACATGCCTACAGCACAAAGGCAAGCTTGAAGTTTGCTTCATGAAGCAGAGAGCCTGAAAGTGAGGGTGTTGTGCCTCTCTGCCCTTCTCTCAGAGGAAAATAATTCATCTGCATCTTTCCCCTCTAACCTCCTGACAATCTTCCCTAACTATCTTCATCTAACACAAATTCGTTTTCACTTTCCACCCTTTGTTCAGGTTTGCTCAGTAGTTTTCAGATTTACAGCTGACAGATGAACAGCACAATCACGTAAACTGCAGTTTCTTAGGAAACCAATCTAAAAATGAACATCTAGGCTTTTCAGATATTTTAACCACAGTGTTACAGTTCAAGATCCATGCTAAAGAAGAATGAATACATGTGACGAAGAAAAGTAAGCGTTCAAGTCCTTTGAGAAGCTGAGGTCTCATTTGTGTTGCCATGCCCTGGCCTCTGTAATTGATAGATGCAGAACACAGTACATGCTGTGGGGAATTTAAATATTCAACAGCTTAAGGAAGGGGCCACAGTGCACTGAAGATATATATATAATATTGGAGCCAGCAGGAGGCTGGGTGTAAATTATGGACAGATGGGAGGTTATATGCAGTTGAAAATCTTGCTGTTTTATGAAAGCTACTACAGCCTTCAAGGTCTTACTCAAAATCTCAAGGAGTTGGGTGACTTTTAAAATTTTCTCTTTTTTTAAGAAAGATCCACTTCTTTTATTCGTAGCCCAATAGCTGGAAATATAAATGTATAATCAAAAAATGAGCACTTACAGAAAGAGGAAGATTCCAGTTCTTCTAAACCTCATTTTCCTCTGTTCTTACACACTGATTTCAAAACAACTTTCATGACACTGAATGTTTGGTTTCTTCCTTTTTTTCTGGTTGAAACTATATATTGTATTAAAACTGTATGATTAAGGGACACACTAATTTGTTGTGGAATATACAAAGCAATAAATAGGTTTGGAAGACAGTTAAATTATGAAAATAGAGTTAAGATACTCGATAACCATAAAGAAAATTCTATTTATTCCAAGCAGTTCTATTCCAAAACATTAACATTTTTTTCCATTATATATGATTAGATAAAAACAGACAGAAAAACTTTCAATGACTGAAGATAATAAAGGAATAAAGGTGTTGTGTCCCTAAATTACATGGCACAATGAAGTTGCATGACCAAAGACTTTTCATTGTTTCTCTGTGAATTACTCTGAAGAAATATTTTAAGCAAAGAATTTGAAAAGTGCAAAGATTTCTGAAGAAAAAGCAGTTTCATTATACATAAAAATATACCTTTAATCTATATTTATAAATGTTTATTTTTAATGTATGGTTTTTTTACATGTGGGAACTGCACACTATTTATAATGCACATTAAGTTGCCCACAATTTCCCCACATAAAAAGCTGTCTCACCTGCATTTGAAACTTTTTTGTTTTACTTGGATTCATAAGACTTGATAAATAATCTGGTTATGACCTTTATATCCCCATTAGAAAATCAAGTTAGATATAAGAGACATCTGATTATAAACTATTTGACTGCTTCAGTCAAATAGCTCAGACTTTTTTTTTACATTTGCTTTTCACAAGGAAGCATTATTTCACACTTGCCTGTATGAAACACTCGTAAAAATAAAAGTGATTTTTTTACAAGGAGACACACTCAGTGTTGAGCCCTCACGTTTCACCTCACAGTCAGTGTTAACAGCTGTGTTGTGATTTGCTGAAATGAGGAATCAGTGATACAAAAACAGATAATAACACTAATGCTAGCTGTAACAGCAGAAAAAGAAAGATTTTGTAAAGCACCTGAGAACTCTTTTTGAAATAAAAGATGCAGCTCTTGAGGAAAATAAAAGGCAACAGGCATTTCCCTGAGTAACACTGATCGTACTCCTGCTCAATCTATAATATATGAATTTCAAGTACTATCAAGTAGCACATTCTTACAGCTACTTTTTTTTTTTTAACTCTCTTAATGGATTTTGCTAAATCAGGAAGAGCTATGTATAACTCAAAGGTTTATTATCCTGTGCTAGGTTTTTCTTGTAATTGACACTTTTTTCACTTTTTGACAAAATTCATAAATATTAAGGTTCACCTTAGACTATTTCAATCTTGCTTCAATTACCATCATCTGTTAATACCGTGTGTGTGACATGACAAGAATATCGCTCCCTGAAAGTTGCTCACTCTCAGCCAATTTTGCAATTGTCTCTGGCAAATTATTGCATTAAGTGCATTCCCCACCATTCCAACAGGAGCCCAGTGCAAAAGCTGATCTGCACCAATAGGCTCACACCTTTCAAATTCATCCACACACGATCCTGTCACACCCAAAGCACTAGAGGGCCTCCCAATTAGATTTATTTAACTATTTTAGAGGCGAAACAAAAGTTGTGTTGCACATGAATAATGCACAACAGAGCATTTCAGTACAAACAATGAGCTTCCACTGCTGCATCAAGGCATGCTCTCTTTTGAGATGAAGCCAGAGCTGACTCAGAAGAAACAGGTGATTAAACTTCAGTCTAACTGCTCACTATTTTTACATTGAAAATACTAATTGTTTCAAAAAGAAGGTGAGTATAGCAAAATCTAAAGAAAAGAGTGAAAGTATACACAGCATAAATACCTTAACTTCACAGTCATGGCACTTTTATGGTTCAGAATTTTTATGGTTCAGACTGTTTCCTGGGAAACACGTTTGAAAAAAATACTCAAGAGCAATTAGGTCCACAGATTTATGCATGTTTAGAAATTCCCTGTCAAGGAGGAAGACAAGGTATTTGAAGTACTGACAGGTTCTAGCAGCCAGACAGAATGGGGACAGATAAAGGCATGAAAATTTGCTGAAGTCTTTTAAAATAAAGTAATTCCTCACACAGTAGTATTAAAGTCCTACTGTTGTTAGTCTGCATTGTCAGCAAACACCTTAATGAGGAGGTCACAGACAAGCTGCTTTATTCTACAGGCGCCATTAAGCCTATTAAATTTATTTCCACCTTATTGACACAGTTTTGCATTTGAAAGCGGGCACCAATGGCATGAAGCCACTCAAAAGTTATTAACATCTAAACAAAAGTCTAATTTCACAGGAAGCCAAAGGTTCTGAGGGTAAGAAGCAGTGCTAGTAGGAAGACATATATGCACTAATAACTTTTCCATGGAAAAGTAAAACCCTTTTCTGCCTGTAATGTGAGAGGATAAGAAACAGGCTGACATGTTGTGCTTACGGCCCCACACGCTCAGATCCTGTAGTGATCAGAGCTGTACACACTGTGAGCAGCAGACAACCGAGGATGGATCTGCAGAACTGCTCCCCACATCTTCCTTGCATGCCAAGAACAAGCAGGGCTCAGCGTTGGCCTCACTTGTTTGGTTGATTGAGGGTGGCAAGAGTGGCGCAACTATGAGGTCAACACAGAAGCTAAAAACGCTCAATGATGGGGAAGAAAACATAGAGAGAAAATTTTCTTGTGCCACAGCTGCAGCTAAGCACAGTAACATTCTTACAACCCAGGAAATTATATAAAAAAACTTCCTGCATTTATATAGCTCTTTTTAGATTTTATTGCCTTGCAGTTGGCAGGGCTATTGGGTCTGAAATGTTCTCACTGGAGATTCAAACTAAAATCTATTGACGTTCGCAGAGATCTTAATCTAAAATTGTGTCTGGCACGGTAGCAGTTGTTTCTTTTCTAAAAAGAAAAAAAACAAGACAAAACCAAAATTGCTTGACTAACCAAGACTCTTTTCACTGTTTTCTCCTGGGCTTCACACTGTGATTTGGAAAGAATGTGCGCGTTGGAAAAAGAAGGGAAGAACGGCTTCCAAGGTGAGAGAGAAATGATCTTCTGTTAGGTTTGTTTTGGGAGCATCAGCACTGTAGGCAGAGGCTGATATGTGACAGTGATTCAGGATATTTGCTTGGGGGAATCCTGCCTATCAAGACTCCAAATGAACTCCCTCTGCAAAGCTGGGAAATCTGCCATTTGCCAGTATCATTTTCATTGCTGTGACATGAGCCTAGCAGTAACGGCTTCAGCAGAACCAGACTTGTCCTTAACTGCCTTCCATCATCTCTCACAGGGACTTCATCTTCCTCAACACAAATTTTGTTCTAGAAGCCAAATTACTGTGGCTCCTCTTCTAGGCCACATTAAATCTTTGGATTCCCAGTGTTGGTCATATCAGGTGGGTGTGACATTTTTTCATTCATATTCTTTCTGTTGGGCATTTCAATGCATGAAATCGATTTTCTACTCCCACCACAATAAAAATCAGTTTAGCAAAAAAATAGAATTAGGAAGAAAATAGGAACCTGTTGGAAGCATCAATATTCAAAATAAATTATTTATGTTCTTAGCTTGAAGTGCGTGGGTTTGTTTAAAATCACTAATTCTATATATTACTCCATCACACAGTAGTGATGGTGCATGTTCAGATGCTCCTTTAAGAACCATATAATGTAGAATATAACAGCAAAGCTAGGGAAATAGAAAAGAAAACACAAAAAAGCAACCTCTTTTACCAGTATAAAACCTTGTGAACAACCTAGGATGAATCAGATGAGCTTTTCTGCACAAAAAAATGCAGAAGTTTAGGATTTTGCTCAAACCACTTTATCCGTGCCCAATTCTTCATACCTACACTGGGGATAAGAGCATGTCCTGGCCTTCAAGATGTGCCTTAAGACAAAAGACATTTTGAACTGAATCTTCAGGAAACAGCAGAAGCAGTGGTCATTAAATAAATCCTGCAGGTAATGTATGGCTATTAAAAGAAACCAAGCAATTAATGAGACAGGCTTGGATTTCTCTCTCCTGTGCCCAAGTCCTAAGTAATTACAGGAGGAGCAAGAGCAGAACCACATCCAAGAGCTATGGTGTGCTGCGATGCAAATAAAACAATTAGGAGCCAAGGAATTAATAAAGCCTTCATTTGTGTCACATCTGAAATATCTAACCAATATAACTGGCTTTAATTTGACATTTCTTCCTAGGGCATACGACAGGAATTTAATTAAATCAATACATTTCTCCTCGATGTTAAGTATCCCTTTTTTTCATGTCTATACTTGCATCTTGACCATTATTAAACTCAGTAACTCAAGTCAAGTAAATGTGAAAACTTAAAGGAAAAGCCTATGATAAATAGACAATTACGTAGAAGGGATTTTTTTTTTCTCTATTTTTAAATAGTATTTTTGTTTCAGAGGAGAAAACTTTAACAGCTCCAACTTCTAGAGCTATTTATTAAGAAGAAGGATATTAGGGAATAAATAATTATGGAAATAATATGCAAATGGATGACTAATTCACTGAAAGTTTTCTGATAAATACCTCATCTTGTTTGCAAAATTTACAGGTGAAATTTTGGGAAATGTGTATAGGAAAACCCAAAATGCTACCAGGTGAATGTTTTGATTGACATCCTGGAAATTTTATCTGAATTTAGGACAAGTTGTCTTATACAACTGTGAAAATGTCTCCTTCATGGGGCAAAGGCCCCATAAACCAGGGGTTTTTTTATAAATACATCTGAAGAGAGAAACTCTTTAATTTAATACTGAGAAGACCCTGGTTTAATTCTGTGGATGAAATTGTGAGTATGAATCAACACCCAAAGACCAACATCCACAAAACTCACAGCAACACACCACAATTCACATTTTAAGATCTTGCTCTGTATGAACAGAGTTCCAGAAAAAGGAAAAGAAAGGGAACGAAAGCTCTATTCTTAACTTGGAAAAGAAGGAAACAAGATGGGCTCCTTGCTGCTATGCTACAGGAAAGTATAAAATCTCATTGGAATGGGGAAAAAAAGCTGAACTATTAGACCCTCACAGGTACAAAATGGATGCAAAAGCTGGTGGTTCCCTTCCACCAGCAACCAAAATATCTGCAGAAAAGTTTATTATCAGTGCTTATATCAGACAGACTGTTGGATTAAGTTCTTGCAAGACCACTATATTCTTGATTTGAGGATCATACCTTTTTCTAATAATTTTACCTCTAAACTAACTTCATTTATAACCAGCTTCTAATACAAATCTCCCACAGGTACTAGTTCTTGCTGTAATGTGAAAAGGCTCAATCTACCCATTCCTTAGCAACCAGTTTACTCCAGGTATAAAGCAGCCTTGTTTCTAGAATCCAAACTGATTGCAGTGATCTGTGTCATTCCTGAGGAGAACTTACAGTACTTTTGTCCTTTGCAAAATAACTTTTTGCCAGCTTTGCACTTCCCAGGGGCACCATGAAGAATGGGGTTTTTTTCCCTGTATCTTTCAACTTGGCCCAATCAGCTTTTTTATTGAAAAAGATGGGGATTTGTACAGTTTTGTTGTTTTGGTTTTTTTAATTTGCTATTGAATCCTAAATCAAGGTGAAACAAGTATAAAAGGCATTCTTGAAAAAAAGTATTCCGCACTCATCACCATTTAAACCTATCAGGTGAACCAATGCACCTCAATAAGAACAGGATTAAGAAAATAACTAGGCTGAATTATGCTTTTAACTTTAAAAGTGATCATTGTGTTTACCTCCAGAGAGCATTCAGAGATAAATGGCTGCTATTAAAGTGATGATCTCATCAACACATGGCAGCCTTTCTCTTCTCACACACTGTGAAGAAAATAGAATTATCCTTCTTCTTGGAGCCCATCTTATTTCCTCATGCCTCACAAACTGGGAGAAATGAAGGCAGTATCATCAAGTGTGAGCTATCGTGGAAAGGACAGGTCAAAATCTTTTCATTCACACTTGCAGATGTGAATGAAAAGATTTTGACATTTTTAATAGGATTTTAATTAATTCCTACAGAATGTTCCTTCTTCTCCTCAAATGACGATGGAGTGGTTTGCCTTTTGCCTTAAAAATATTGGAATGATCCATCTCTCCTTCACTCCTGTATGGGGTATTAAGAGGAGCAGCACACATTTCCTTTCTTGAAGATGAAAAGCACTTTGCAATGTTTTACAAGGCTTTGCAGAAGCACGGACAATATTGACTGTCACAAGAGATCCCTGTCCTGCCTGGCATCACGGGGAATTCACAGGCTGACTGTCACAGCTATCAGAGGACAGACTGCAGAGCCCAGTGTGGAGGGATGCAATGGCATGGCCAGAGCCAAGGAATCCCAACTGTTTTCTCCCTCAGACAGAAATCAAGACACTTTTTTGTGTTCTCACAGAAAAAATAAATGAGAAAATATATTCTACATTACCCATCCTATTGAACTAGTTAATATTCTCACTAACTCTTAAGCAACAAGTTCCCATGCAAATTAAACTTGCTCTTTCACCTCACAGTTGGAGTTTAGTCTCAAGCATCCCTGAAAGTCATGTGCAGTCAAAAACACCATTCAAAGGCAGTGGCCAAAGAAAAGACCCTTTGACTTAGTTTTTGCTTAAAACTGGGACATAATGCTCCTCTTTCACAATTTAGTCTTAGAGATAACACACAATGGAGAGACATCAATGTGAAAAATACTTATTGATGGAGGTAATGAAGTATTTCTGCCGAGCAACCAGGAAAATCTTTACAAATATCTTTGTCCCTAAATTGGTCCAAAATTTAATTCCCAGTTTAGTCTTTGATTTATAACACATGCAAGGCACTTAACCACTCTACACCAATAAAAACTCTATAGCCAATTTGTCTGAGTGTTAGGACATTATGCTTTGAAACTATTAGATGAACCCTGTGTGAATAGAAAATATTACTGGACATGTCTGTGGGAAAAGCATTCTTGCCTTACAGATGCCATCCAGGAATTATGTCATCACTTAAACAAGATGTATAAAAAATTAAAATCCAGCCCCTCCCCCTGCATTTTGATATGCTTCACCAACATGTATTATATGAATATATTTTAATTTATTCTCCCAACGTCATAATGAGAAGGAGGGGATGAAAAATCTCTTTTTTCCAAAAAAATTTATAAAATTTGGAGGAGACATGTGACTATCCCAAGGAAAAAATAATGTCAAGCATAGCGGTGACTCAGTAAAGTCCGAGTCTACTGCCTAGTCCCAAACTGGATATCCCTTTATTTTCCTGTATTTTAAAGTCTTTTTTCTTAATCCATTAAAATAACTTGGATCTACCTGAGTTGAAATGGCAAAATAGCAAGCTCATCTAAGAGGGAAACAACAAGTAGCCCCCAGGCCTGCTGTCCAGCTCAAAATATCCATCAGAATTCAGGCTATTCCACAACAGCAGCAGCAGCAGGTTAGAAAAACAAAAAGATCTTCAGCTGTAACCACTGAGACACACAGGTTATTGCTCCTCTCAACCCCCCATATTCCATAGATATTTCTCTTAGGTGGAAGTTTGACTGCAGGTGCTTCAAGCACAAAGGCAGGGCTGTGTTAGGTGGACAAGACCCAACCTCCTCTGCTACAAAAAATTAAATTTTGCAGGATCACAAAGCTCTGATGTTTTCTGTAAAGGACAAGATATTTTTCCTGCTTTATCAAACAGACCTATGGCACAGAGGTAAGAAAAGCCATTCATTTCACTGTTATTTGTTTGAGGGGGTTGGTGTCTGTGTTGCTATTTTTGTTTCTTTTAAAGTCACCAGCACATGGTAAAAGTTAGAGGTTTTAGCTGCCATCTGGACAGTGAAAACCTGTTAGGAGTATATAGGAATTCATATAATTTACCTGTAAATTTAACAGTGCTTCACGGTATCTTTTTTTCAGCATACACTGGCCAAAACAAACTGGAATGGAAGCAAAGCCTGGTGTTTCTGAAACAGATGTTATAAAGACATAAAGGCAAAAATAAAAACTGACAAGGGACTTACAAGCTAGTTTATTATACCTTCCACAGGAAAAAAACAGGGTGAAAATTTTTCTCATGTAACATTATAGATGAATGTATGGCTAGCAACTGAATTCTTGCACTTCATTTGAACATCTATTTAAAGAAAAGGATATATACCTTTCAAACTCTGCTGAGTTCCACAATTAAGTACAAAAGAATTGGCCAAATAATGGCACACAGCCTGGGAGAGGTTGAATCATAGGTGCTCTTTGAGAGAAACCTAGAATACAATTTCAGAAAAGGTTCATTTATGTTTACTAAAATGCTTTTCAGTGCAAACGTAGGAAAATTAGAGAGAGAGAGGAGATGAAAAGTAAAGGTAGGAATGAACAGGTAAAGAACTGATTTCCTCTTGTTTGCACAACAAAAACGTAAGAAATGACAGTGCCATTGCAGAAAACACCACAGGTAAGTGTCAAAGGATCAAATTATCTTGATTATTTATTGTGAATATAATTCCAGCCCTTGTCTCCAGTGGAGCTGCACTGAGGTGATCAAGCTGCTTACTGCAGTTCTGCCAGAGCCTCTGTTAGGAGGGGACTCGGGGGCACAGTGATGGGCTTAGGGCAGGTGCC
This sequence comes from Dicrurus megarhynchus, assembly GCA_013399195.1. Classification (NCBI taxonomy): domain Eukaryota; kingdom Metazoa; phylum Chordata; class Aves; order Passeriformes; family Dicruridae; genus Dicrurus; species Dicrurus megarhynchus. The sequence continues at coordinate 43,939 of VXAD01007239.1, forward strand.
TGCAGTTGTCCAAAGCCATAAAAAGAAGAGCCAGTCACTGACACTGGGATTGGCACAAGGAACCAGCAGAGAGCGAGAAGGGCCTCCAGGATACCGATGGTGACACTGGAAGAGCATCTTCAGGGCAAACTGCCCTCCTCTGAAGATTACTCTGCAACGTTGACAAGAGTGACACATATCCAATCACACCGCTAAGTGGAGCACAAGTAATCAGCTAATTATCTGTTTTACATAATGAGTGAGGGACGTGCTTTCACCCAAGGAAAACTGATAAAAGGAAGAAATAACATTTGCCATAAGCATCAGAGGGGCTGTGCTTCCAGTCAGTGACAAGGCAGACCAAACTTCAGAGAGATGTGTCAAAACATCGAGTCAAGAAGAAAAGAGCACCATCAGCTCAGGCTGGGAGAAGCAGCAGTGCTGAGGTCAGAACTCAGAACACTGAGCTGCCAGTGTGGGTGGCTGAGCCAGCCCTGGAATGTGGGAGCACTCAGGAAGGGATCTGCAGCAACAAAACTGAAGCACTGATGGAATTAAGTGGTTGCTTTGATGGCAAAAATTGTTACCTTAAAGGTTAATTAGCCCTGCATAACCTCACAGCATCCTTGTAGTTCTCCCAAACTGCCTGCCCCTTCTTCCAAAAGTCTCAAGCTCTCCTCTTTTTCCTGAACTCCAGCCAAAGTTCTCTGTTCAGCCAGCCTGGTCTTGCCCACCAGCTCATCTTTCAGCACAGGACATGGCCTGCTCCTGTACCTTTTAAGACTTCCTTCTTGAAGAACGTCCAGTCTTCCTGGGCTCCTTTGCCCTTCAAGAATGCCTCCAAAAGGACTCTTTTAACCAGTCTCTTAAACAGGCCAAGGTCTGTCCTTCACAAGTCCAGGGCAGCCATTCTGCTAACACCCCTCCTTACTTCAAGAACCAAAAATCAAATTTCATGATCACCATTCTCGAGACAGTCTCCAACCAAATAAATTAAATCACAGAATGCCATGATAGCACACCAGACTTCTTGGGAAAAAGGGCTTTTCCCTTGGAAGACCTCAAGTATTACAGATACTAACACCATCATTAAAAAAGCCAATATGATAAACATAGGCTAGAATATCCCAAACCTTTTCATTACAATTCTGAATGTTATCAATTTGTTAATTACTTCAGTAATCTCAGGAAAGGAAAAAAATGTGGCCCAAAACCAGCACTGACAGAGGGATCTCACATTCATTAACAATCAAAACTAGTGCCCATTGATACTTCTCTGAAAGTCTGGGAACATGACGTTATTAATAAAGAGATAATCAATAAAATAAATCTGACTGCAATTTCTCCTGGTAATAATTACTCAGTCATTAATACCATACTTCTTTTGCAAAGTTTATCTAGCTTGGTGGGCAGTAAACATGACCCTTACTGACAAGAGCATCTTTGTAGTTATGCTGCTGCATATATTTTATGTATTTTATACCTTTTATCAGTCAATTATAAAATAGAAGTATCCTTGATGCCCTTTGAAAATTGCTTTTACTATTTGGAACATTCTCTTTTTCTCCCTTCGAAAAAAAGAGCATTGGAGAAGAGTAATGAGGGACTACAGTGAGCAAGGGAAACACACACCATTCTGCAAGCCTAAATTTCTAAACATAAACTTTGGGGTTTGTTTCATGATTGAACACCTCTTTGCAAGTGCAATTTATGCTTGCACACTGAAAATTGGGTTATTTCATATCTTTACATACTCATATTCTCCACTGTTATTTGAACAAGAAATATGTATATCTATAGAATATGATCTTTGACATTTTAATTAAAACCTATTAAAAATTCTATACCAAGCAATAAAGTTTAAATTGTCTAATTTTAACCTGCATTGCCACTGTGTCATGAACTCATATAACCATGGATAAAAATATTTCACAGAGAAGAGCATGAGCAAAACATTCTGGGCCTGACACCTAATTAAGATCTACTTCCCCCTGATGAAGGAAGTTCTTCATCTAGTACTGTGTGTCAGTGGTTCAGGGCTGTATGTAAAGGACCATTAAAAATGTACCTGAAGGCAAAGTCAATCTTTATATTTGACAGCTTTTTTGCAGTAAGTAGCAAAGCGAATATTTTATTGCTTTATGATCTAATGACCATTCTGTTTAATCTTAATGGAGTAAAGATGAGCAAGAAAATACGCTTAGGGGATATACTAATACATCAATTATGGAGAGTGGGAAAGTACTTTAAAAAAGTACCAGTAATCTATTGTAAATGAACATCTCAATAAGCACTCCTAGCCACAGGGAGAGCTGAAAGAGATGCATTAAAAATCTACTCAGATTCTGCTCATTATAGATAGGTTCTTCTCAGCTCTTAAGTAATGCAGCAATCACATAATTAACTTTTGAAAAGAGAAGCATTTAAAACAACTTGTATCTATGGAACACTGCAGGCTTTCTCCTTATTTTCTTCAGTGAAAATGAACTTTTCCATCTACCTTCCCTAGCATTGCTGCAAAAGGCCTGAGGCAGAGTGGCATTTCTCCTGAAGGTACTGCAAAAGTATAAACATGATTCCACAAACCAGACACTAATTTTTGGTCAAAAGAAAGGTAAAGGTAAAGAAAGACAGATAAATAAACTCTGATCCTGCTTAACTGTAAACACACTATCCCATATCGAAGCAGATACTTGTCTCCCCTGTAATTTCATCCTGAAATGATGACCTGAATTTCACATGGGAAGGTTTTAGCTTCTTAAATAATTTTGATTTAGACCTCAGTCCTGTCAGGTGACATGAGATCACACAGCCCAAAAGATCTGTACATCCCAAACCCACACACTAGCTCCAAGGAAAAAGCTTACAGAACTTTCTGAGTGAAATCAGGCCTGCTGTGAAAATGTGAAGAACTAATTCAAGTGCTTAAAATGATGAGGAGCCTCTCAACTGAAGCTAAAGAGCTTCACTGATACTACATGCAGTAATTCAGGGAAAGATGCCTCTACTCAGGAGCTCTCAGGACAGGAAACTCTGGATCCTTATCTTCATAGAATGGCTTCAGTTAGAAGGGATCTTAAAGATCATCTCATTTCCACATGCAGGGCCACCTTCCACAGGACCAGGTTGCTCAGAGCCACATCCAACCTGGCCTTTCACACTTGCAGGGATGGGGCAGCCACAGCCTCTCTGGACAGCCTGTGCCTCACCACCCTCAGAGTAAAGAATTTTTTCCTAATATCCAACCTAACCCTACTCTCTAAGTTTGAAGTCACTCCCCCTTCTGCCACTACATAAATAGTCTCTCCCCATCCTTCTCCTACTTCGTCTACAAAAGCCCCAATGAGCTACTGCAGAATAAATCACCTGTCAGAACTGTTACTCTGCCCTAGAACCCCTTTGTGCAGTTTCCTTCCTTTCCTTGCTGTCTTTCAGTGTCTTGGAACACTGTTCAACTAAAAGGCAGGGAATCCACCTCTCCAGGACAGCTTTCCAGCTGGGGAGTTAAAGCAGCAGAGCTGCTGTGGGTTAAACTCAGTCCAACCCTCACATCCCCAGGCTGTCCCAGGCAGAGGAGTCTCCAGTGTGCCAACATGCACTGACTCACCCAGGCAGGCTCCCGACTGCATTAAGAAGCAGGAGTATCATTGACATGAATGTGATGTGCACTAATTCTGCTCAGCATTTTATGGAGAGAAAAAGAAACAGGAAATATCAAAAGTGGCATTTGGCAGATAATTTACTGACAGGTTTTTATCTTATGAAGAGGTGTCTACCGTGGGTATATTTCTTTGCCTATATAACTCAAATGAAACCTTTTTATTTGGCTAATAACATAGCAAACCTTAATTTTAAGGAGTGATTATTAAAGTGAATTTATATGGGATGTAGAGAAATTGCATTTCCATTTGGAAAATGAAAAAGCCTCTGTACTACAATTCTATGAAGATCCGTGTGTGGGATTCAAACTCATATATATTAAAAAAAGTTCAACTTTCACTTTCCCATCAACACAAGCTGTTTCATGAGTATTTCAGCACAAAGTCTTGTCACATAGCTTAAATAACCACGAGATTTTATTTCTTTGCAGTACTATGGATTTTTTTAAGCCAACGAGAAATGAAGATGTAGCAATAAACCTCGGCGGCAAATAATTTTTAAAAAATTCTGCATGCCTTTTTTAATCTAAACACTGGGGAGATGTGTGCATCTTGGGTTTGAGAAAGCAGATTACTACTATTCATGGCTGTATATTAATCAGTGACAAGTGAGCCCCTTGATAAAAGTGCAAAAGCTAGTGATGCTCAAGCAGACTTTAGATAGTGGATCTGGTTACATTTTTATGTCTAGCTACAGCCTTTTGATGTAGTTTACATGGATAATGAAATTATTATAAACAGTTTCTTCATATCTAAACATTAAACTACATATATTGAATAGCCATATATGTCTTTGTATATTATACACATTTGTATACACACACACATTCCACTTTGTGTACATTGCTTTAAGCTAATGATGACAAAGATCTATTTCTTCCTTTAGTTTTTATTTTAAAAGCACGAGTCACATTGTGAAGTCTTCAGCAGACTGCACTGCACACAGCTTTGGAAAGCTGCTTTTAGAGGACCATTCTCAGCTGCTGGAGGAAAAAAAGCAAAAAAAAATATCACATGTTCTGAAAATTGCTCTGAGAAATTAAAGCTGTGAGCATGGAGTAACAGCAGTGATGCAGCTGAGTGTTTAAACTGAACTAACTGTTTTGGAAGAACACTAAAATGCTGCATTTTTGATGTTTTGAAGCATAAACATAAGGAACAAGAAAAAGTGCAGTAAAAAGAGTCTGGGGATAGAAGTCAGCATTGGATTAGAAGCACAAGGGTTTGTCTTCCACCTTCTGCAAACCCACGACTGCCCATTTTCCCTGTCTTCACTCCTCCTACTCTCACAGAAAATTTGCAGTTCTGATCAAGGTATGCTGAAAATTATGTTCTGCAAGAAATTATCCGTTCTCTTCCACTATCCCTCCACTGTCAACTAATGCAGGAATATACATCCAAACAAGAGCACTGAAATCCCATCTCATATCATTCAGTTTAAGCCATCCTAAAGCACAAATGCACTCACTCTTTCTGAATTCTTGCTTGGTTTAGAGGTGCATCTGTCAGATATTCAATAAGCAGCCCACAAACCTGCAAATAATATCAATAATTGATCTGGCTTGTGAATCAAAACAACATCATTAACTGTGTAGCCCATATGTTCTCTTGGTCTATAATTTAAAAATGCTTAAAAACTCTTTCTTCTTTCCATAGTTCAACAGAATTCAAGAACAGTATTTTAAAAAATTCTGTTTTCTATGTTGATACTTATCCTTAAATAAGATACTTTTAAAGCATTGAATGCACTAAAAGTATTGAAAGTATTCAAAAATTCAGTTATAAAGGAAGGAGAGGAGGACAAAAAATCATTGCATCCTCAACATCTAAATTAGTATTGCCAATTTATAGGGAATATAGCACAGACAATAATTTTAAGATGCATTCCATTTCTGTAAATATATTAATTTATCCAGTCTCTTAGCTAATTTTTTTGTCCTTTCCTAAGATTGAGGAGTATTTTATAGAAGAAACCATGTTAAGAGGATAAACTGATTTGTCCAAACTAGATGACTAGATATTGGTAAGGTGTAAGGTGTTTAAACACCCCTGAGACAACTCCAGATATAGTGATGGCCTCTTCTCACTCAGAAAGAAGAAAACAAACATTTGAGGTACTCAGTGTTTATCCATCAACTTCCTTGTTGTGGCACAGCTTAATATCTCCCTGAAATTTCCACATTTTTATTTGAAAACAAATTTTCTATAGAATATTTCTAGTTATGAACATACCTACTTTTGAGCCCAGTGTTTCATATCATTTGCCAAAATATTGGCATTGAATAGTGGTGAATGTCAATGCAAGTAACCACTTGCACAGGACCCTCTCTAGTCTCAATTGTCCCCTTTCCAGTAACTTCTAGATGGCTTCTTTTGCACAGAATGTTACTGAAATAGCAGAACACACCCCATGCTATAAGTAGGGGTATTCATTTGAAGGTATCACTGACTGAAGCAAGAATATAATAAGCTGAGATGTGTTTGAAGGAGAGAGCTGACTGAGGAAGAATCCAGAAACATGGTCTTAAAAGGAAGCTAGAGAGTTTGTAACCAGCGGTTAATTACAATAACAGATACAATACAGATATTTTCATTACAATACAGACATTTCCATCCAAGCCTGTGTTAACCCTCAAAGCTGTGTTGCAGGTTGCAGCATATATTACAGTCCCTAAATTCATGCATAAGTTATTTTCCATCCATATTTGACTGGTGAACTTCAAAGTAACACACAACCTGCAAGCACGTCATTCTTTCCTGAGCTAAAGACTAGCCAACAACATCAACCTCCCCCCCACCAAAAATAAGTATTCCTGCTTCTGGTTTTGACTGACAGAAACTACAACACATTAGAACCCTTTTGGATTCAAGCTAGAAAAGCAATCCAGGAAAACAAAGTTAAAACTTCATTTAAAGACTTATGAATATCCTCTCTATTCAGTGTCTTGAACTAGTTGATCTATTACATATTAATACAGATGTAATATAATACCTGAACACTTCTATTCTCTGAACATTTAATGCAGTAAATAAAATTTTAAATCAGGCTCTGTGATCTAGATATCTAACTGAGAAGAGCTGTCTTGGAAAAGGACACAGGCTAAGTAGTGTTTGCATGTATGATATTTGTATATGGTATTTTTCTAAGTGTTCTGCTGAAATTTAGGTGGAAATAAGCATTTGATACAGAGTGGGAGTTCTGAACTGAGGTTCCTAAGCAAACAACCCCCCCAAAAAGTTAATCCCAGAATGACAAACTTTGCGTTGTGGGTTCTTTCCTTAGATTTTGTTCGTGTTGAAAATTTGTCTGAATAATTAAGCATTTGCAAGTCAAATGAGCTGGTAGGACTCTTCAGCCTCAGCTGTTATTGCATGCTGTTCCTTTGAACAATATTTACAATGCAACAAGAGAGAAAACAAGAAGGATCCTGTGGTTCCTGACAAATGCTGCTAATGAGAGTTCAGACCCTTGTTCAGCCTTTGCAGCATCTCCTTAATAGGCAGCTGAATGCCACCAGCTACTCAGCCACTGCATTTTAATTACAGGTTGAGCCACTGCGGAGGAAACTATTCAGAGGGAAATCGACTGGTCCCTAATTTAATTTTTAGTGGTACTCTGACCCTTAAAAAGCAGACTTTGCTGAAGTCCACAGGAGTTTGGGCAGTGTCTCCCACAGGAGGAGGAGCCCAACCATCTGCTCTGCATGCCTGACAAACAATCCACCACTATTGGTGTTACCTCTTCTGCAGTTTGTATTACTTAACATTCTGCTTGTGTTCCTGCAAGACAGTTCCTGAGTGCCTCAGAGTCACTCAAATGCAGCTGCTCTGCCATGTTAGGATTTAGAGCTGCCATTCCAAACCAGAACAGTTGCAATTAACACAACTAATATCTCTAATCAGAGCCTGGTGTTAGGCGTGCTGAACTTCTGCTATCAGGTGGAGTTGGTCCCTCAGTACCAGCAGCACAAGAAGAAGCACCTAAAATGCTCGTGTTTTAAAAATACTACAGTGGTAGACTGAAGGAAAATAATTTACAAGTCATTTCATCACATCTTTCTACTGGATGAATCTGCCACAGGATGGTAATTATTTTGGGACAGCAGAACAGCATGATAAGATCTAATTGCAGGAAATGAAAAGGCAAGGTATTTTAAAATATTAAAATTAGCAAATAATGTCTAGCAATCCAATCATATTGTCCCAAACAGGTGACATTGCCTTGTGACTTTTATGTCTGTGTACTGGAGAACTAAAATTATTGCATGCCACCCAAATGAAAGGATCTAACAGAAGCAACAGTTGCCCTCATCTAGCATTGCTTTGCTGCAATCCAGACAGATATCAAAGACCTAGAGAAAATCTTCATAACCTTTGATGGGCCTCTTAACTATTACAGAGATTGACAAAAGGGTAGGAATTTTGATAGGCCCCATTTCTACACAATTTAGCATCAGAATTCACTGAGAAGATGGGTCTTTGAGTTAAGCCTACTTTTTTTTCTTGAAGGGTCTGTCTTCTGCAAAAAAAATTTTGAAGATATTTTATTCAAAGAGAACCTGATTACTGAAAAGGTGTGTTTCTCCCTGTTTTATATTGGAAATGGACGGTCTGTGATGATTAGAAGAAAATAAGCAGCAAGGCAAATTGAGGCAAATGAAGGAGAAATTAAATGTTGAGCTAACTTAACACCGTTAAACTCATTGTTTGGTTATGCAAATCGTTTCATATCAATTATTGGGTAATTATTCAGAGGGCAAAATCTCAAAGACTCCCATAATAGTTAGAGGTGTGAAACCTTTGGAATTCATTAAGCAAGATGAGGGTTCACAACCTGGAGTTTTAAAAATCAAGCTGCCTTATTGATTAATCGAATAGCAAATGGCTGTTAAAAGCACAGAAAATTAAATAAAAAAAATTAGTTTAGTTTTTCAAATATTATCTTTCCTTGTTTATTATCAGAAAGAACAGTCTCCAGCTGACAATGGATGAGGGAAGGCAGGAAGACATGAAGAGAAAAAGCATTATTGACCAAGCCATTATTTTGCTAAAGTTTTGACCAAAGGCTAAATAAAAATTCAAAATTATAATTTGCCTGGTGTTCCAGACCAGGGAGATCACCACAATAATAGAAAAGACATTTGGCACCAAATGTGTTCAACATCTGCCAGCTCTCACAACCCTACAAACAGAAGAACCACACATGGAGTAATGGTGGCACAAGGACTGTGCTCTCATCACCAACAGCTTATCCATAGGACAGTGGTATTTTCAGAGTAGTCAATTAAGCACAAATTCTTCTATTCAGTTTTTATTGGCTGTACTAATAAAAGTGTGTTGAATCTTTCATGTTCTGGCCCAGAAAATAATATACCACTTAATAATAGTTTGTCAGAGCTTTATTTTGTAAAAGAGACATTACCTTCAATGTCTTTTAGACTAACAAAGGTGTTTCGTGGCACAGTTCATTTTTTATTAGAGAAGCACATCTTTATTATCATTAGATACTAAAAAAGAATGGAGTTGGGATGAACATTTTTTGTTTGTTTTTTAAAGAACACAACACAAACTGAATTATTCTAATTGCAGTTTCCAACAGAAGTTTTTTAAAAGATGGAAACCCCCCTAGAAGAGCTGTTCTGAGCCCTGTTGTATGTGTTATTTATTGGCATATAAAGCTTCTCTTTATGACACAAGTAGACAACAATTTCTTTCTGGCAGAAATACTTTATGAAATTTAGCACAGTATACAAGGGTTTCAAAAATCCTAATTACCAAAATGCCAGAGATTTTGAATTATTACATAAGGTATATCATCCAAAAGGAAAGGATGATAAATCTACCATTTAGCCTTTTCAAAAGGCATTAAAAAGTACCGTAATTCAGAGGTGTATGCACAGAGTGCAGAGGAGTCTAACTGAGCAAACAGAAGTCTAAAAACAAATTTACAACCAAGCAGCTTGATCTGTCCAGAATTAGAATAAATACCCCATTAAAACCATGCTGTCAGGCTGTAACTAAAGTGGAAAGCATGCTGGGACAGAGTTCTGCTGCTTCACTGTTACTCCACGTCCAAAACCACTGAAAATTTTTATGGGCTTTGCACAGAGACCTACAGGGCTTTGGGACTGTTTGGAAGAGCAGCAGTGACGCTTTTCATATCAGACTTCATGGCCACAATAATTTTCCTGTCTTTTCAACAGGGAGAGGCTGGTGCCTCTGAAATCTGGATGGGAACAAAAATGCCCTTCTTGGGGACTGATGGGAAAGGGGCTCTGTGTGTGTGTGTTAATGCCATTCATTGAAGGTTTGGTTAGGCAATGGTAAAACATCCCAGGTAGCCAATTCCTTCTGGTTTCCATCAGTGAGAACAGCAGCAGGAATAGCAGTATTAGTTCATGGCAAAATAGTCTAAGACCCTTCACATGTTTCAATCTCCTCCTGCAATGAAGGCCAAGCCACCATGCTGTCACTAATTTTTTAGTTCTTTTAAACAAACACAGACTGAACTATTTCAACAACAACCACGGTTTCTCAGTGCAATTCCCAGCCTAATTCCCAGGCATTGTCAGGGGTATCCTGGTCTCTGAGGTGAAGTGTTCAGGGAGAATTTTCAGCTGTTCTGTCGAGCACAAGTCAACTGAGCTGAACCTCCCAGGTCGGCTAATTTTAACCTCTCTAAGCACACAATAGCAGCTGATTCAAAAAGCAAATTTTGAGCTTGTTTCAGTAAACACAATAATTTGCCCAGTGCTGTAATAAAAAGTGATCAATATCCTGCAGATTTCTCTTTGTAATTCAGGTGATTTACCAGCTTGAGCCAGGAAAATCTAATGACCCCGTTCTTCCGTGGAAAAACACAGCACTGCCTTACAAAAACAGGTAATAAAACATTAACTATTCAACTGAAATGCTGAAATTACTTCAGAAAAAAATCAATCAATCAGGATGAATCCAACTATGAACTTACTTTAATTTTTACTGTCCTTTCTTTTTTTCATTAAAAAAATCAAAATCAGGACTGTTTTGTAAAGATAAATATTTGGATGGAGTCATAACAATTACATATTTTTTTTCTATAGAAATGTTTTGCTGTTTCAGGTTTCACCTTCAATTCACACATTATCATGTGTCTTAAACTTTACAAGCATCTTCCTGAAAAACAGAACTTGCTCTTCTGAAAGGTCTGGAGGCACAGTCAGCTTTCATCTGAGGACGCTGAAGACAATCTAAGAAGTCATCCCACTGACTGACATTTCAGAGAGCATTAAACCAAACCCGTAAGGATGTCACCTGTGGGTCCATAGGGAGCATGCAGAGAGTACACACTGCTTTTTCTGGAGAAAGATGCAAGCTACAGAATATTACTTATCTGGGTTTAAAAAAAAATTGGTGGCAAAATGACTGAATATTTATTCGGAGATAATTAGGTAAAACCAAATTATTTCTCTTAAGGTAAGAGATATTTAAAACAATGTTTCTATTTGAATCTTGTTCCATCAGCCTAGGGTATGAGATTTAGAATTACACTTGACTCCTTCTGATTCATGTTTTAACCATCTTGTTTGTTTGTTCATTTGTTTAAACAGAGCTATCCCAATCTGAATGCAAAATTTCTCCTTCAAATTCTGCACTCATTTCCTATGAGCCCATTTATCAAATGATGGGTTCTGGAGAAATCAGAATTTCTCAAAACAAAGTGAGGGTGTGAATATATCTCAGAGATATGTGAGGTCAGTGCACATTCTTTCCCTCACATAATTCCTCTTCCATCCTTTGTTCATTTATAACCCCTGCAGTCTAACGCATGAATTATCCTATTGTACACATCAGCCACTTGACAGATTGTTTTAGTACAACTCTTGTGTGCTCTGGCTTTCCTTCCAGGCTGCCAGGAACACTTTAACAAAAAGGCTGATTAGTTCCTTTAAGTTCTCCCAGACAAACAAACTACAAAGCAAGTTTACAGTGCCCAGGATCATCCATGCAAAAATCCCACACAGGCTCTTTACAGTAACAACACAAACCAGAGCAGCCCAAGGTACCAGGTCAAGAAGAAAAACTGATGATGATGCAGCATTCTGTCATAGGGGGAGCAAATGTTCACGCTTGACAATCTTTTATTTAATGACACATAATTGTTAGGACACTTCTTAACAGAGCTCCTTGAAAGAAACACGTTGTTGTTGTTGTTTTTGTACCTACAACCTACAAATTTTTGGTAATAAAACATAAAAATGATTAGATTTTTTTTCTTTAATAAAACCTTGGGTAAGGTCTGCAGCAGATGATGGTTACATAAATATGTGTCTAATATGTGTTCACCTAAGAAACTGCCTACAAAACACAGCAGACACACAGCAGATTCCCAAATCCAAGTGTGGTCCTGGAAGAAGTGCCTTAACTGCAGTGAGTGAGCTCTGAGTCCAGGCACCAGAATTACAAAAGCTGCCTTTCCCGTGTTTTCAAAAACATCAAAGCTGCTTGGAGAATGAGTTTAATGAATTGCATCCTCCCATCAACCCACAACACAAGGCTGGGAGGAGAGCAGAGATGGGAAAGAGAGGTAGAATAAGAAATGGAAAAGGAGCAAATAGATCCTGGGGTAAATTGAAATATGTGGGGAAGGAAAAAACATTATCAAATTTCAAGGCAGGCAGGGATACTGCAAGGGACAAAGTGCAATTAAAAAAAAAAAAGAAAAATACCAGCCTGACTTAAATGTCAGCAAATTAGCTCCTGGCATAACTAGTTCTGCTGTCTTGGTTGCAGAATTTTACCTCAAAATATCTCAAAAATATTAGTGCAGCTTAAGCCCACGTTAAAAAGAAAAGAAGTCAAATAATCTCAATAAAAATGTTACAGAATTTGATGATATGCTGCACTGTTCTAGGTAACACCCAGTTAGAACACCAGCTCATTGCTTGGATAAACTGACCCAGGAGAATCACGGGAATTACTGCAGGGTTGACCCAATCAGACATCCCGATGCTGGAATTAACTGCGACGTTCATTAATTTCGTGTTCAGTCTCAGCAGCCCCTGAAACTGTAGCCAGTTATCTATCTGAAGTGCTCTGAAAGCCACAAGGTGCTCTGATTTGAATCCAGTGTATAAACACGTCCCTGTTTTGCAAATACATGGCACATAAGGACAAAGAAGCCGGATTTGGAAAGCAGAGGCATGACGTTCATTTCTTTTCCACATTCCCTTCAAACTCACTGCCCTTCTCCCAGTACTCAGCGTGACCTTTCACAAGTGCACCTCTGCTTGCTCCTCACCCCATTCCTCCCCCTTGCTCCTGCTGCTTCAGAAGAAGACCTAATCTTTGTATAGTCCCAATTCAGATGTGCCAAACCCCTATTTTATAGAGTATTCATCAAGACTGTAACAGAATTTATCTTCTTCAATACAAAATTGCTGATTTTCTTCATTCCATGTGGGCCTACTACAAGAAAGTATTGATTTCCCAAGCAAGCAGCAAAAATTATAAGTTACATGTGGTATACACAATACTCTGCTATAATTTTCATCCATCTGGGTTTATGTGATATTGCTGGGATAAAATCCAGCCACTTTTCTGCATAGGATCAAGGCCTACTTTCTATTTCCAAGTACACCAAGGTTTATGGTGGATTAAAAAATAAAGCATCCGTGATCACATTTTACCCCACAATGAAGTTGTTTTTTCCCTTTCATATTTCTTTTCTATCCCTTTTATATATTAAGTTATGAGCTGGTTTTATTTTATTTTTCTTGGCTTTGAGAGTTTCTTGTCAAACACACCAGCTGTTCTTGTACCACGATTATATACACTTAAGCATCACAGAAAAGCAAATGAAATTTAGCACACAAAGCCTTTCGCTATACAAGTTTTCTCATGAGCAAAACAGTCTTTGAGGTCATTTTATACAGTTTATATAAATATAATTGAATTTTTTTTTGTATGTCTCTGTGTAACCCTACAACCTACCCTGGAGGTCTTGAAATACTGTGTCTTTGACATGCAGCAGTTACCAAAAGGAAGAATGATTAATCAACAATATCATCTTGAATACTGCTTTTACTTTTTCTGACTTCATCTTCAGAAGTGTCAAATATAGGAAAGATCCACACAAATGTAGAAAAAGTGCCTGTATGTACAGAGGGTTTCATGCACGTGTTCAAAATTAAGGAATAGATTATTTTCTTTGTAAAAGAGGTTACTGAGGAAAGCATGCTTATGATACACAAATAATGATGAACAGGGAAACACAGCACTGTATTTATTTGTATAACACAAAATGAGGTGATTCATCAAGAAGTAAAATGTAGCAGTCTGCAAAGTGTATCTAGATGATAAATAACCCTTCACTATTCTAAGGCAGGGATATTGCTGGCTGTCTTCAAAGTTTTCTTTTAGCAAAATCTTTCACGATTCTTCCCAATTAAGCCTGGAAAGGTGAGTTTTACTTTGCTACATCTGATTTATGCTTCATGTGGCACATAGATTTTCTAAGTCTAGAATGCTGCAACTTACTTGTCCTTTCCTAGACAAAAACTCTTGCCAGGGTAAGAATGAGTCTAGAAAGACAGGTAGAACTCCTTCTCCACTTAACTGAGAATTATTCAGCAAAATTACATTCAGAGACATTTTCAATGACAGACTGTTCTCAGGCCAAGGGAGGATCCTTTTTTTAAAGTATGCACTAAAATACACCTACCTGCTGTCGAATTTCTTCTTCCATCTTCACAGGGGAGCCCAGCTCTGCAACTTGTTTGACACCTTCACTGGCATATCCTCCATACTCCCACAGGATGTAGTTCTTGGAGTGAGAACTACCAATGATGGCAGACCAGTGGTTGGTGCGTCCTTTCCGGGGAAAAAATAAACAAAACAAAACAAATCAAACAACCATCAAGACAGCCTCAAAGCATAATTCCTGACTTTGAATAAAGTTTTGAGTTCCCCACTCTTGAGGCTTTTGTGTGCTGTCAGTTCTCACTGCACCAATACACCACATCTTCAGAGCAGTAGGAACAAGCCACTGACTGACAGAAATCGAGCATAAAGCAGCCCCTCAAAACAAAGGCTTAGTACAGTTTTTCTTCACCAATGATCTAATTTCAGGAAGTTTAGGAAACCTTTAATTTTAAGTTTCTATGTCAAATATTTTAGAGAAGGAAACCTGCAAGGGAAGACTTCAGTGGTCGCCCTCAGATTTAACAGCAAGTTTTTTCCTTACTGAAGGCAGCGAAGTAAATTTTTCTACATTCACTTCTATATTCATAGAGTTTTCTTGCTCAGACTTCTCATAATGGAAGAGTTGTAGAGCTAAGCAAAAGGATTCCCATTCTTGTTTCTTGTCTTGTTGAACAAAAAAAAAAAGAAAAAAAAAGTTTAAAGAAAAAGATGTTAGAGAAGCAAGATGGAATTGAAAAGATAATTGAGCAGAAATAAGGAGTCACAGAAGTCCCACAGTCCTGGAAATAAAAATGAATTCACTTAAGTGTCAAATAACCTTCTGCAGATATATGGGCTTAACGGAAAAGGGTGAGAAAATGAACTGCTCACACAAGCAGACAGTCTGGTAACAAGGCAAGGACTGGAGGAGATGAGGGAGTCAGAAGGATGGAGTGAGACAATATTTAACATTTTTCTTTGCAATGCAAAAGGTAGAGAGCAGCCGTAAAAACAGCTGCAAACTGAATAAATGAATGAAAAATGAATAATGAAGTAAATAAAAGGAATGCAAATTTGAGATGTGAGGGGTGGAACAATGAAATTGAAGAAGACAGTGTAGAGAATTGTATAAAGTCAGATGCAGGAACCTAATAATGGGAAGAGTAGAAAACAAATTAGAAATAAAAATGAACACCAACAGCAGGGCAAAAAAGCTAGAAAAGTGTAGGAAGCAGAATAGATAAATGAAGGAGATGGCCTAGCAGAGCAGCACACAGAGCCTTCACAGCTTCCTTAGTCCTAAACTTGGACCAAAATACACCTACAGAGCTCTGAATTGTAGCAGGCCTGAAGTTTTCCAAATCAACTAAAGCTAATCAGTAATTGAGCCCTAAATGTGGAATAAAACCAAACTAAACCTTCCCTCCTCCATAGAAGAAGAGGGAGCAATGTCAGGAGATGGTTTCTTGACCTGAGATCTAGCAATTGTTCCTGAAATGTACAGTGGCACCCTGTCAGAGCACAGAGAGGTGTTGTCACTCAGCTCCAGCCACGGGAACTCCAGCTTTGCCCATCCTCTCTCCCTAGCACAGGGGTCTGACTGCCCCACAAGCCACAGACAGCAGTTTGCCCTGAAACACAGCAAGTGGCACTGAAGCTTTTTCAAAGAGAATAGTCCCTACCAAACAAAAATGTGTCACCACAGAGAGGAACCTGAGCGCCTGTAAGTCTTTAGTCAAATAGATAAGGAATTGTTCCCGTTGCTCCAAAGCTTCCCTTGCTCCCTGCTCTGAACAGGACAGGAACACCTGATGCCTTTGCAATCAGAGCACAGCCCCTTCCACCCAACAGCCCTCCCTAAAGGTACTGGCTCTGCAGAGAAAGCTCCTGGCCCACCTGCCTGCCCAGATGAGGTTCCAAGTCATACCACTTCTACCCTAAACTTTTCACAAAACCCTGCTACATTTGCAAGTGTTTCACTCCTCACCTTGAACCATCCATTTCTTATGAGAACAAAGAGACAGCTTGATGTTTCCTAAGCTTTTTCCTCTAACCATCAAAGAAACTTCTCTGCATGAGATAATCTGAGCAGTACGAGGCCAGAGCTATTTTGCATCCAGTGTCACTCTCTGGGTCTTAAGACAGCAAACTGAACAGACAGCTTTGCAATGCTGTTATTTCATTTCATTCTTGTAGTTTTGAGTAGTTTCTCAATTTATACGCTTATTTGTGTATTTTTGCAGAAAAATCAAGGTGCCATCACAACATGAGAATTTATCCTCTGACACATTTCAGATATGCTCATATCATATCACGATGAAGAGCATGTGGATTTCCATTATCAAAAATGGGTGATACCCAGAGAGAATAGATGCTTTGCACAAACTGCTTACTCTTTGGGGTTTTTTAAAACAAATCAGAAGGTAAAGAAAAGATGCGAAACATAAAGTTTATGATCTGCTTTCTATTCCAGCCTTATCGATGGTATAAGAATAGAGCAGAATTTTTTATGTGGTGGCTTGGCAAATAATTAGTGATTTACCACAGTCCACAATGAATAACATTTTATTTTGATGTAAAGCTCAGCATTTTAAAGAATAATGCCAATGACTAGTTTTCATTTTTCACGTTACTATATCTGGATGAGATCTTTTCCTCACCTTTCAGAAATTTTAATGTAAAATCTTATTAGCTGTTATTACTGGGATTAATCGTGTAAGTACCAAATGAGTTTTTTTTCACTTTTCCAGTTTAAGTACTGTATTGATTTAATTCACCATTTTGTAACTGGGGAGAGATAGCAGGTTACAGAGGGCTCTATTGTAGCAAACTATTGCAACTTGCTTATTTTCCATCATGCAGCCATACCCTTCATGAGTTCACTGACTTGGCTGTAAAAGAAAAGGCCATTTATGCTCAGTATTACATCACAAAGTCGCAGGAATTTCATAGCTTTCAGTCGCTTTCTCATGGCCTATTTCTAACCACCAGCTGAATCCATGCAAATAGTGCACATAAAGTTCACACTCAGCAGATATTTAAATCATCCAATAGCCTAAAAGAGCACGCCTGACATTATTGGCTTTGCTTATTTTATCTCCCACGTATTATGCTGACCAATAGTGTTTGAACAATGCTGTGCTTCAAACTCAACACAAGCAATATTGCTTAGGCTGTTAAAACTATGAGCTGATACCAACCATATTTGAGTTATATGAGGATATTCTGACACTGGGACAATAATAATATTTTTTTACGTGAATATAAAAGGTCTCTATAATAAACATCAGCCACAGAAAACATCACAAAGTTTAAAGACCTGTAAATGTGACTCATATTCTTAAATACTTTCCTAGCCTTTTTTCCCACAGACTGTGGAGTCAGTAATGAAAGACCAAGTGCATAATACACAGTTTTGTAACTTCAGCTTTTTACAGATACTTGGGTAACTGCAGAAAGCAAACTTGCAACAGAAATACTGGTTCTGTAGTTCAGACACTTAAAAACCCAGGCAGGCAAAGTTCAGAAGGTGTTTTTTATTTGGGTATTCAACCAACAAAGAAAAAGAAGACAGAGTACTCTGAGTCCTATACATACAATTAATATCCTTGGGTAGCAAGATGCAAAATTCACCAAATCTAACTGAAATAATTCAAAATACTTTGAAGTAAAACAAACTGAATAGATTGGAATGGCTTAAAAATCAAAATATTAGTGTGTTACCCATGTTTTGTGGCCTTTTTCTTAAAATCTTGTCTCCTACCTCTACATTATAAGCCAGTCTAAGCTTCCAATAAGAAAAAAAAAACAAAGGAACCTTTCTCCCCACAAAGATATCTTGCAAATACAATCTCATACACACCTTAGTTCAAAATATCAGGCACATCAATAGAAGTTAATGTATAGTGCAGAAAGATCCATTGATTGTCAGTGCTGAATGTCAGCAGGATCCCATGTATGTCATAACTTACTCTGCTGAGCTGTAAATAAGTGATTCTGTGTCACACAACCAGCTCCAACCCTCTTCAGGGCCCCGGTATGGTACAAGTAAAGGAAGGATACTCACGTGGAAAATCCTTGGGATGTGTTTTTTCTGACCAGTTTCCATAAAATGTCAGCCTGTATTTGGCAGTTCCACAGGCACAGCAATCCAAAATTGGTTTGTCAGTCACACCTTCCGAGGCTGAGTCTGAAAAAGCATCAGAGTACCCACTGAAAATGGCTACAACTCCTGTCCAAACCAGTGAGGACAGTGAAGCTGCCATAATAAATACTCCAGGAAATAAATCTGAGTTAAACATGGGGGTTTTTTTTGCTTAGTTTTAAGTTTACCATTAGACTAAACTACAGCCCTGAAATATCTGTACCACTTATGTGGATGAAATGATTTAAATCTGCATTTTTTAAGTAGAAGGCATTAATGCTTCAGTTATCTTCAGATTCAAAAGGGGTTTCTTTCTGGTTGTTATCTGGTAAGGACAAGCCTCAGTTAATCTCAAAACACAATAGGCTGGAAATTTCTGATGGCCAAAGAATATTCTCCAGTTGGGTTCTCCAGTGGGATGCAATAACCAACTGCAACATTTAGGTTTTAAGAAATAACCCAGGATTCAATAAACAAAGTGCCTTGGAAAACAATGGGTATCACACAAAGAGCAGGTAAAAAGTTGCAAGTATCACATTTAGGGGGAGGCAAGGAAGATTGTATGAGATGCAATGTATGTGATAAGGAAGAACATAACTGAATGGAAGATCCCAAATTTGAACCTGGATGAAACTGTCCAAGACCTCTAAATCTTAGTTTGAGACAGTGAGTTAAGAGAAATATGCAAAGCACAACAAGGAGGTCACCTTACCTTGCTCACAAATTTTTTTGGTGAGAGAGCCCTCATCTTGAAAATAAATTATTCGCTTCTGCACAATACTGGCTCTATAAAGGGGAGGGGGAAAAAAAAGCATTTGAAATATATTTATTTCTTAAAGCAAAAAGAAAATGAGTGATCAAATAGCAAAAGGAGAGAACTGGACTTCTAAGACATGATTATACTTCCCTGCACTGACAAAACTTGTACACAATACAGGATTAAAGATATTTTTATTTCAACTTGCATTTTAATTTCATCGCATTTTACAGAAACCTGAAATATATTTACCCCTAGAGAAGTGGTCATAAGCAGATGGTGAGCATTTGTGCTCTTGGAATGGATGACAGTCAACTGAGCATTCAATATTTTAATCAAATCTTATATTAAAATACTGAAGTTATATTCAATTTCAGTCAGAAAACAGCACAGCTAAAGCAAGCAGCTGTTCATAGGAAATTACACAGCATTCTAAAGAGATAAGTACTTCTGATCTATGACAGCAACTCAGTGCAAATATCATGTAAAACAGAGGCTAGAAAAAGAGCAAGCATAAGGTAAAATCTTTGAAAGCAATTCACAGGTTCCAAAAGACAAGTTGCTTTAAAATTAATTAAATCTAGAACATTTTATTGAGGCTTAAAGTTCAAACAAAATGTAAATTTCCAAGCCTCGGTGCCTCAGTTCCTCAGTTGAGGGGCCTGGATATATTTAGTCCCAAATAAACTTTAACTTGCTTCTTTGACCAGTTTTAATTATAACAATTTGATTCACATGTAAACTTTATCTTCTTTCTACAAGAAAACAGATTTTGGTTAAATTCAAAGACATTCTATGGACAGAGATCCTCCTGAGGACAATGTGATTTGGGAGCTAGCACTCTTCCTTGTTTACCAGTACGAGTACACATTCTTCTAGCAACATTTTGTACCATCACTTGTATTTAAAACTCTTAACAGCAAGGGCCAATTTCTTGTCTTACTTCAGTATTAGTCAAATAACTCTTAATCTCTCTAGAATTATTCCTCACTCATGACAGCTCAAGTGAGAGGAAAAGGAAGACATGCTTAGATGTGTTGTTGCACTCACGGAACCTTCCTTTGACAATGTCCCACCCATAAAATTATCAAAAATAAGATGCAATTTTACTGTGCTTTCTTTGCCAAGATGCAAGCCCAGAGTAGGAGAGGAAGGAATCCTTCTTTTCACCTTATAAAGCACCCAGGAGAATAACAAGGTTTTGCAAACCTCTTAAAGCTACATCCACCTGAAAATGGTGCAAAAAATTCTTAATCCTTAACCAGGCTGACATCTCCTAAAGGAAGATGTGGGAAAGGGCAACACAGGCAACCAACCAACACTGCGAAAAAGCAGCGTGAGACAGAGAAGAGCAAACTGATTTTTGCTAAAAGCAAGGACACGATTGACCTGCCAGTGTTTGGTGAAAGATTCCCAGGCCTCATCTTTAGAAGGAATAAATCAGACCCTGGAGCAAATAGCAGCAAGTGAATGAAACCCAGAATTAGTTGTATTTCATTGATACAGGAGCTGCCAAGACACCATGTAAAGGGTGGCAGAAGACGCTGACCAAGTATGTGAGAAACTTCCTGAGAAGCCTTTTCCAGGGTTTCTAATGAGAAATAAGGAGGAAAAAATAAAACAAACATAGCTACCAGAACTACTGCCAGGAAGAATAGAGCCTAATGGCCAATCTGTGGCAGTGGCATGCTACCTCAACTTTTCCAGCCTTCACACTGAAAGCTAAAGCCAAATTTAAAGACTTTTAGGATGCTACACTGCAAGGCAACAGAAAGTGGGGGCACTAGAAATGCCATGCCAATATGAAGAAAACCTCTCTCACCATGAGGATAAGCAAAGAGATTTAACTCTGGAATGGGCTGCCTAGACAGTTTGTGCAACCTCCATGTCTGGAAATATTCAAAACTTGATCAGATCCATGCCTTGGTGACCTACTGCGGGAACAACCAGACTGATGTTACAACACCTACTTTAAGCAGAAAAATGGACTAAATGGTTTCCAGAAGTCCTTTCCAACCTAAATTATTCTATTATCTTAATCCAAACAAATACAAAATCAGCTGTTTGATAAAGATCTTTATTTTGCACGTAAAAAAAGTATTATGGGTATTTGAGAAGCAGCTACCAGTTATTTTAGAAAAGAAAAAAATTAGAGAAATATTGTTTGAAGCCTGAAGTGTGCTTGTATTATTCTTTTTGCTGCAGTTAGCTTGTCACTGTAAAATGTCAAGGGAACAGTTCCTTTTCTAATAACAAAAGCTTCACAGCTTTCTGAGTCATTGTCTCTTCATCTGTGTTTGAAACTATATGGTGAGCCAATAATTTAAATGGGAGTTTTTATACTGATTCTAAATGCACCAGGATGGGCACATTATATGGCTGCATAAATACCAAAAGCAGGCACAGAACTTTACAAATACTCAATCATAAATTAAAAATATTAGCTGTTTTAATAATCAGCTTCTAGATTGAACACAGATAAAAACATCTGCTCAGTGTATTTGCTAGCTTTTATAACTACCTTTGTTCCCCCTTCTTTTTTTTTGACATAGTTTTTATTCTTCTATAAAATTCCTGATCTTTGGACTAAGGATGCTTTCCTTTGGTTTTGAGGCTTACAAAAAACAGCTAAAAATGGAATGGCTGACTTCTAGAGAGAGGCAAGAAAGCTTTTAAGAATTTACACAAGGTACACATCTGCTTAGTCTACATAAATCCTTCCCCCTGCTTCAAACATCCAGTGCTGTCTGAACCTAGGAAGGGGTAATCCAATTGCTTTCCCTCCCATATTAATACAGATAAGTGGATCTTCAATTTCTTGTTTTTCTTATTGACTTTTTCCTCTCTCTGATGACCAGAAAATGATGGATTAAAACAAAAAATGAAAAAGAAAACAAATTTGACTCAAAAAAATCTGTTTGTTTCCCAAATTCTTCAAGGCAAGGCTTCTGGGTTTGTGCTAATGCTTTTCCATCACCAAACTAAGGAGCAAAAATGTGAGGTACAGGCATATCTACACCTGACAGCACCTGCTTTTATTAAAGAAAACCAACCAAATGAATTGTCCAAAAAGTGTCATTATTTCTGTTGGGTAGTTCTCACAGCAAAATGAAAGCATATCTGGTTACTTCTGTAATATTTGCTTTGGGAATACTACTTTGGAATGTCCCTGTCCTGGCTCAGTTTGGTCAGACCACATCTGAGGGCAGTGTGAAAAGGCTGCCTTGAAAGACTTCCATGGAATAAGAACATCCCTCTGCAGCACAGTTCCACAACAATTGTACCATCCTGCTGTGAGAAGCTCTGCCAAAGACAAGGAAATTGCATTTGGGATATTAAGAAACAGGAAATGTCATAAACCATAAGAATTCAGACCAGCCTTGGGAATGTTCCAGTTCATACCAGAAACAGAGAAGTCAGTTTAGGGTTTTTCCTTTCTTTTTCTTTTTTTTTTTCCCATAGAAACAGCTTTAGATTATTTTCCTCACTCCCTTTGTCAAATCCTAGCATGAAAAGAAATACTCTTATTTTAAATTACTTCTGTGGGTGTAGTGATGTGACAAAAGAAGTAAGGAAGAGGATTTGTAAGAATTGTTCCTATGACATTTTTTAAGCTTACATCAAAACCATGAAGTACAATATTAGAGTTACACTTGAATAAAACAGGTTTTGTCAGAGCTGGTGAGGATACCTCAAGTTTTACTTGGATATTGAGAAATAATAATAAACTACCAAGTTGCAGATAAGACACTTTTCCTGCTCTATATTACCTGGGAGTTAACCTTGTCTTACCCTTCTAGCTATCAAAATGATTTTCTTTAATTATTCCATGCCTCACTGATTTAATTACAGTATGATAAGTTGCTTCCCAACCCAGAAAGCTACTGAGAACAATTAACAGCATGTTAAGCTTGTTTTCTTTTTTGGGTTTATTGTTTTTTTGGAGAGAAAGAATTTCTAAATATACCATTTACTTTAACACCGGAAAGTGATGTGAAAACCACGAACTTACATCTACTGTAATTTTGCTGGTGCTACTGGGTTTTGTCATTCTAATGCATTATTTAAGATGTTCTCAATTTATTTCCTTCTATGTTGTCTTAGAAAAAAGCCAACCCTGTGTTTCTGACAAGTACTTACAAGGTCAGGGAAAGCACAAACTCCCAGAAGTTTGCTAACAATGTTCATTTCTTTTTCTAACATTTAGGAGACTTTTATTAAAAACAAATTGAAATTTCTCTGAAAGTCTATATAACCCTTTAGCTAATAGATGTCCAGCAATTTTTACACTGATAGTATATTTGACAACTGAAGTCTTCAAAATAATTTTCAGTAAGAAAAGTGTGCTGTCTCAGCCAGGACAGGCTCCATCTACACCAGAATCTGTCAGCAGCCATCAGTGACAAGGGTCAATATTCTAAAAATTTGCAGCAAACTATTGGTTTTTAAATGCATAACTTGGAAGATAAAACAGAAGATGCATTTTTTTATTGTCATTTTGTGGGTTTTGTTTGTTAGTTTGTTTTTAAGTGTGTTGTTAACACAGTTTGCACAACCCAACCAGACTTGATATTTGATGTTGGATAAAATATTAACATGAAGTTGATCAATTCAAGTTGCCATCATTCCACATTTACATCCCTGCACAAGATGAGGCTCTTTTAACATGAAAAACAATAAAACAAGTTCACTTCTAAAACTTCAGTACAGACACCACAGTATCCTTCTTCAGTTTTATTTTTCAACATTTCACATATACTGTCAGAAAATATAATTCAGAGAAACCCCACAGCAAGAGCAAAGTACTCTAAAGCTTATCTTAGAAATTTCCTCTTGCTTCCAAACCCTTCTGGTGTCCTTCATGCCATACCTGGGTCTGCCACCACACGCCTACATGGGAGCTCACTGACTTCAGGACTAATTTGACCATCATATATAATACAACAAAGAGCTCTGAGGGAAAACACAGCTATACATGCTGCTATCTTATATTTTTCCTCAGAAAATCTCTCTGTTCTTTACTTGAACAGCCACAGGACATAAATGTTAAATCTAAAATCTTCAGGATAAAAAGTCATATGACATAATAATTTCTGACATGAATGCTACACCTATTACTTGCAAAAAAACACTCAAAAAACCAAANAGCAAACAAAAGCCAAACTAACTAACTAACTAACTAACAAAAAAAAGCAACATCACTTAAAGCCCATTGCTGTTCATGCGCTAGACCTTCACGAAGGATTTTGATAGTCACCACTTTTTGTAGCAATCTCCTTTAATTTCAGAGCTAAGCATTATAAATTGTACTGCAAAGGAAAGTCAGAACAGATTGGACAGGACCAAGTGTTTGGAGGATGGATTTATCTTCTTATTCTAAGTAGTGGTTTTGTAGAGTAAGATGGAAGCAATCTACCAAAGGTGGGACTACAGGTTTTTTTTCAAGCTAGTGAGCCCAAAATCCTATTCCCTGATAACTGAGCTAACTCATGATAAGAACCAGTGCAAAGCACTTGTGTACTAACTAACAAATCCTAGAAACAAAATTAAAAACTGAAACCAAATAAAACCCTTATCAAGCTGCAATTTTTTTCTGCTTTAAGGTCTCTGCAACCTGTATGACACTCACCCACTTGCACAGGGAACTTAAATACTTAATTTTTTTGGTTGTTCAAGCCATGCCCCCGTTGTCAGCCTGTTTTACCCAATATGGAAGGGTGGGGAAGAAAACCAACCACACAGGAAAAGGCCACATCTCAAAACCTCCCACATGTTCCTTCACCTGTCCCCAAGTTCCCTGCTTAACCTGAGGTCACTGCTCGACCTCTGTTGATTTTGCCATTGTTGCACAGCCCACGTGGACAGCTGAGACACAGCAAAAACATAATTCCCCTTTCACAGCATTGCTTTTACTTTTTATATCCTACTCATATTCCCCTCCCCTCTTGAATCACCTTCCCCCCACTCCAGGCTGGGGTAGTAAAAAAAAAACCACCATCTTTTTCATATATTAAAAAACCCCAAAATAATTAAAATTTAAGCATGACCGTGAGCACCCAGTTAATGAAGCCAGAGAAAAGTCCCCAAAACTTCAGAAAAATTGTTCTAAATCTTTTAATATTTATTAAGCATGAAGTAAAAGAATTTGAAGATAAAATAAAAAATAACAGAACTATCATTCTCCGACTATTTTTTAAGAAGTTGCATTCTCCTATTATTTTTTTAAAAGTTGTCAACTAGCAACATACTGAAATTATGTTTAAATGAGTAAATTATTTGCTTGTACAGACAAAAGTTTATTTGTCAAAAGCAAAGCTCACCCATTGATAAAATACTGATTAGTGGATAGCCAGTAGCAGGAATCTAGATTGGAATAAAGTATTTGATGTTTTCAAATCCAAAAAAAATCTTCACTTCCCTAGAATTGACAGGAGCCTGAAGGTGAACGCCACAATTAATGGAACAATTTAACACCCACTGAGACAAAGATAACATAATTTAATATTAAAATGCTTAATACTGCTTCTTAAAAGAGACCTTACTATTATGAATGTATTTCCCTGAGGAAGATTTTGATGCAGTGTCTTTAGTACTTGAGGTTAAGTCGTGGGAGTGGAACCATCAGAAGAGACTTGTCAGTTCTTTAGTGCAGCTGAGACAGATTTCATCTGTCAAGAATTAATACCTGTAACAACTGAATCTCGTCTACCTGGGCTGTTCTGAGAGCTCTCCCTGACAGCTGGGACTGCACAGCCTACTGAACATTCAGCCACGTAGTGCCAGGAGATGCTGGGTGTTTATGCTGCAAGACAGGAGTGCAGAGAAATGAAAGAAAACAAAGACAAAAGGGGTGGTACCAGTTTCTTTTCCACTTCCCTCATTCTGAAGGGGCAGCACATGGGAAGAAGGCACATTCAAATTGCATTTGAGAAATAGCTGAAAGACCACCCTAACCATACAACACATAATTTTCAAAGAAAGATTGAACTAATCCATGAAATTCTTCTACATAATGAGGGTGGTTTTCAGCAAGCTTCTCCACCTACCCCTTGTTTAGCATCTGCTCGTGGCTGAGAACAGTGTTAGAGCAGTGTCTCGAGCTCATACAATTGTTCTGCTTGCAAAAATTCCTCGCAGTAGGGATTTGCAGCAAATATTGTTGCCAAACTTTGGTACACAGATTTTTGGAGAATGCGATGGCAGGGAACCTGTACATCAGGGTCTGGACTTCAGCCCTAAAAATGCCAAAATCATCCAACCTTCTCGTGTCTTATTAGCTGCCAGCACCAGTGACACTGATTGCACTTTTGCTACAACAGAGCAAGCAAATGATGGACAAAGAGGAATTGCTAAACACATGAAAATCAGAAAAATACTCTCAGGGATAAGGTAATAGCAGCGTTGAAGAGTACAGAAACAGAATAGGAAATGGATCAAAAATTGTCCAAGACATGCATAGGGAAGGCAAGAACCAAATCTAGGAATATCTCTGCTGCAGCAGTGGATTGTCAGGCTGTGGGCGTGATTACATTTAAATGATAAACATTAACACCCCAAATCGCTCTGGGGTAATGAAACCCCTTGGAAGATTGTGATTCCTTTTCACGGTATTTTAAGCATTTTCTACACAACAACATACAGCAGCAGGGAGAGGAAACAAACCCTACAGTTTCAAGAAGCTTTTTGCCTCAGTGGGGTTCCTGAAGTCTCGTTGATCCGGATAAAGATCAGCATTTCATGGAGGAAGTGATTACAACTGTGCTTAGAGGAGCAGGGATTAAGCAAAAGATCCAGAGTCTGTATCTCCCCCAGTCATCGGGACAAGGAGCACACATGAATAAGACCATTAAAGGAGCACTGTGAACAGTAGTAAGCAGTAATAACAGGGATTAGAATGATAAATCACCCTTTATATTGAGAGGCAGGCATAGACTAGGAACTGGAATTCAGCCCTACCACGTTTTATTTGGAACAAAAGTGCAGTTAATTAGATTCTTGACTTCATTAGAAACTCCAAGAGGGAGATGTTTTAATGTGGATAATTGAGATACACCAAGTGTGATTAGAGATACAGGAGGAAATAGAGCAAGGGTTCAGACATTGTGGAGACAAGGAGGGGTGCTCCTTCAGGTACCTGTATGGGAAACAGGTGAACCCATTATGGGTTTGAGATTGACACCCAAGCAGTGCCATTTAAACATATCCAAATGTTGGTCTGGATTTTGAAACCGAAACAATAAAGAAAACAAATCTCCTGATCTTCTAGACAAAAATATAAGGCATAACTCTGACTTTGTGTATTGTAGTGGGGAGTCATTTGTTCCCACCAAACATTCAAACTGAAAAAGAGACAGAAAAAAATTACATGCTTTGAAAACTAAAAACATATAAACATAAAATCAGACACACTGATGTTGAGGGTGTTTAGAAAACACAGACATGTCCCACAATCTTATGCTGCTGTTAGCTGACACTCCAGTGACACCTGACTGACCTTCTACTGAAATCAATTACCAACTTCAGTTTCACTTAATCAGAAGGGAATTGCAGCCTGAATTTCTTATGAGGCATGAGTGGCCACTGGAAAACCAGAAAATTATAAGGACAGCACTTACGACTTTATTCTCACTGAGCCAAGTAGTTTACTGAAAAAGACAATGCAAACAACACATATTTATCTAAATACCTGTCAAATTTGCCTCCTCTTCAGTTTAGCTTTTAGTTACTTGCCTGAACATATTTAGCACTTTGTGAGTCGAACTGTGTGTGGCAGAAGTACAGATTACTATTACAAAACCAGGAAGAATGATAACTATTCATGTTTCTTCACCATATTGAAGACAATGTTTTGGCCACAATTAATTCAGAGAAATTGGTTAAATGCTTTTCAGTAATATTTTGCTATTTAAATTAAATCTGATGAGCAAGACAACTTCTTTATGAACAATCATGAGATGGTGGTGTCTCAATACCTTTGCATGTGGAACACAATTTTTATATGAGTTTCTTGTATCATCATGCATCTACTCCAGCCACCATTGCAAGGCAGTTGCATCATAAGAGAGCACATATTTATTTCTCTGTATATAAAACTAGTGTATACTCCATTTTCAGAGAACTCTAGGGGAAGAAACTGTGTGATGGGTAATCTGTAAAACTTAAATGAGTTGGTACATGTTAAGGTCGTCATGGGGCTCCACATACAGCAGGGAGAAAGCATCAAGCTCATTATGCCTCTAAGGAACAGAGCTGAGTCCCTGCCTAGACACTGGCCTGTAACCCAGCCCTTTCTGCAGCAAATGAAACCCAGAAACCATTAAAAAAAAAAAATCAAATGTGCTTTCTGGTGCATTGCAAGACTTTAAACTGAATTCTGCTGGAGAAGTGAACTGACGGAGCAACAAATCCATTTCTTCGGGAAAGCAGGGCAAAAAGCATGCAGGCTGCTGCTGTTCAGAGAGCAAAGATACTTAATGCATGTCTAATGATGTAGAAAAGATGGGAAAAGTGGGTACCTAATTACTGCAAGGCAAAGAAAGGAATGGTCCACCCAATTATTGGTTGAATTTAGTGTTTCAGTCCTTTCACAATAGCCTTAGAATTGTCAAATGTGGTAAGGAGAAAGACAACAACAATCAATTCATCAGCCAGTTCATGCAAAGAACAGTTCCTTTTCTGGGTGTTTTTTCTGCCTTTCAGAATTTCTAAAGAACTGTGATAATACAAATAGCTGCTCCTTTAAGGAAACAAATCAGAATTGATTTTGTGGTGCTTCACATGAAGCAAAGAATCAAGATAAATACAGTGTTCAGGTTCTGAGACCCTTAGTGATATTACACGCCACTCTTAGGGACTCTCCAGCTAATAAATGCAAACTCACATGAGAATTGAAATACTATTCAATACAAGTAAGGATGGCCAGAATCCAGCACCATGTTAATTCATCCATTTGCCTTTCATACTATAGCAGAGCTGTGCTGGAAATTTTAACTGCAAAATGTGCTCAGCAGAGCTGTTCTAGATTTCTGTGGGCATGCAGACACTTCACCAAATATTTACCTCAGCCTGCCAGAAAAATTTTTCTAATGAAAATTTCATTCTATATAGATTTTCTAATGAAAATTTCATTCTAACCTACATTTAAATGCAGGCTTACTTACATACCCTCACAGAATAGTCTTGAAATACTGATTGTATGATGAAGAAGCAAACGACCAGGTGTGCCACGTTTATGACTAACTTAAAGTAGACTTTGTAACATCTAGGAATTACCAATGTGTTGTAAGAGTGAGACCATTCAGTGCTAATCTCCATTCTTTTATCTGGGTCAACAGACATTTTGAATAACAGAGGATCTTGCCAAAATGTTATAATGGCAGGTTTTATTAAAGCCTCAACACTAGACACATACTGGATAAAATCATTTGTTACTAAAACTAAAAATTAACCACATTACACTGCTTAGTTTTTTAATTACCTCCTTTCATCATCACTGTACTCAATTTGCTCTTCACATCCACTGATGTGCAATGAGACCACCATACTACAGTAAGCAAAACATTTTTCCATGACAGTGGGCCCACTGGAGTTCTGATTTCAATATAGAGACCAAAATCTCTTTATCTGTAACCTGCAGAAATAGTATGACATTTTGATTCATGAATAAAATACATATTTTAAAAATGTATCAAAGTACATTAAAATAATGCCTTCAGTTCCTGACAAAAGACAAATCAGTTCCTTAACATGAATTATCATGCATAACTTCAGGCAGTTATAAAAAAACTGATTTCAAACATTCAGTAAAAAAAAATTATATCATCAATAGTGACTCTGCCGTATGATCTGAAAGAAATCAAATTATGACTATCATTATTATTTCTACTCCTTTTCTCTCTTTGTTTCCCCTCACAAAATGACAATGGCCTTGAAGTCAAATTAAACATCTGTTTGCAAAATAAACCAGAGTGCTACTGACAGCTGCTGCCGAATGGCAAATGTCCTACAGATGTCAGGCTCCTAAATTAACAATGATTTTCATTACAAACAGAAAACAACAAGCAAATTATGGAGCTGATTTTTTTCTCCCCAGTATTTGAAACTTAGGAAAAGGCAGACTCTACAAGAGGCTCAGGCAGAAAGAAATCAGAGTGTACTGTTTAATTTCTTCCCTTGCAGGGAGCAAAATTCAGACAAAATCAGATTTCAGTGTGAGATACTTCATAGAACTTCCCTCCTGACATGTCTTAAATCCTTTTTTGCATTTTCCTCTAGGATATGTAAATAGAATTAATAATTCATTGAGGATTAATCTTTCTCTGATGCAAATTTTGTCAATAAGGAAAACTATTGAAAAAACCATTTTCTTGATTTTTCCTACATCTACTTAGATTTGTAAATCAAATCTTTGTAGATTTGCACACAGGTGCATCAAACCAGTAGATTTTTTCAAAACTTTACTTAAAATGCTTACACATTAATTACATCAGAAGTAGGTGGCAGGATTTTTTAGACAGCAATGTTCTTATTTTTAAAGTAGAAGAGGTGGGCAGGGGAAGCTCAATCAGAGTACCCCCTACAATCATACAGTAAAGTCAGACAGGAAAGGCTTGGGTAGTTCATTAAAGACCCTTCTGATGTCACTTTTTATGGCTTCCTTATTTATCTTCAAGCTTGGGATCAGAAAGTAGGAACATTAGAGAGCGCTATGCCTCGTTTTCTATTTCACATGACTTTTAGAAGTGCATGATTGAAACCCACAAGTATCCTTAGAACAGTGTTGGGAATCTGGAAAGACCAAGAAGCTCAGCGTGGATAATGGTTGGGAAATAAAAATGAAAGTTTTAAATGTCCCGTGTGGTTTTGTAAAATGCCAAATAAGGACACAGGTGAATTCTGACCAGTTCTGTGTTTGTGTCCACTGTTAACCTTAATAAATAATTTTTTTACGTATTTTCCCATAAAGTCTAGAGAAAACACAATGGTGATCAAGAAGGTAACTGATATCAGTATCTTGCCATAAGGTATGTTGAACTTTTGTAATGCCTGAATTCCTACACCACTGCACATCAGTGCACAATCTGTTTCTTTTTTACAAAACAGCTTGTTTTACAGAAAGACATTTGTGAAAAAAGTATAATGGGATGGACCAATGAAAGTAACTGCACGTTGCTTTAGTTTACCACAAATGTAACACTGATTTTTTTAAATATGAAATTATTGTAAGCATTTTCAAGGTAGAGTGTAAAAAAAATTTTAAATATTATCTTTCATAATAAAGTCATAACTACATTACCCCGTTGCTAGAGAAAGACCACCACCCTTCTCCTTACTCTGTTTTTCTCATTGTTTTTCTATTGCTTTGCTCTCTTCAAGGAATAAACCCACCCTAGAATAGCAAAACCGTTAAGCTGTTTTGCAACGCTATATCTTTACAAACAAAAAGCAGATGAATGAATCTAACTAGATTATAGAGGGTTACTTTATTAATTGCACCACAAAAAAGAAAGATTATCTAGAAGAACATAAAATTACGAGAAAATCCATTTATAACACTTTCCAAATTCATGTGTTCCCACTGTGAAGTTAAAGAAACAATATTAAACCTGTGACAAAATGAAAGTGAAATGGCTTTTGGTTTTAAATGCAGAAGTGTCAGTAGATCCAGGGGGCTGCTACCATACATATTCAGATAAAATATCCATTTTTTACACCTATTATTAGAGCTGATATAAATATAGAAGCTAAATAGAAATGCAGGTTACTCTTTCTTCCTAACACAAGTAAACTCTCAGTAGGTGTTTCACCTATAAAATAAAATACAGGGTTCTAAGTTAGTTTCACTGAAAAGTTTAAACTTTTGTCCTATTTGTTAAAAAAAAAATAAAATTTCTGGATGAAGAAAACATTTAATTTATTTTTAAGGAACCAGGACAGCAATCCAAGCTTTTCTATGCTGCAGTGGTTTATAGAAGAGTCACTGGCATCTAGCTGCTCTTGAGAAAACAGAGGCATTGAAAATGAGTTGAGCTGTACATAATAACTCAACATAGAAGGACAAGAACGGACCCAAATCTGTTAATGCCCAATCTATGTCCCTGGCCATTCAAAGCTGGGCACATTTCTGTTACAACTCCTGAAACTGAAGAATGGGGCAAAATGAAGGCGCATCAAAAGGATCACACATGCAAAATTGATCATTTTCTACCTATCAGAGGTTGTCTTTGTTCTCTGGACTGTTAGGATGCACAGAGATATCGTAGTTTGCTATCTTAATTGTGTAGAAATACATTAAGTGTCTATATAAAATAATCTATTTAAGCTATGAAATATTAAGCCACACTGCTATTACCCGTATCAAAAATGAGGTTCAGAAGCTATATCTGCTGTTATGTGGTATTTAACTGGAAGATAAAGATTTACCTTTTTAAAAAACTATTAATAGACAACTTTTTGTAATTTTTCTGCACACAGAAGACTCATTGATTCTACCAGGAAAAGGAATAAAGTTATTTATAATATGAGAACTGTTATCTTCTATCATTCCATAAACAGATTGCTATAGAGAGCTCTTGCTAGGCAAGGAAGGCAGGTTGGTCTCTCTTTTTCCTTGGCTGTTATATTTACTCCTAATGAAAAGCTGTCAGTAAATGCTTTACAACTCTGCTCAATTGCTCCACTGTTAGTATTCTAATACACAGTCAGGTAAAACTGTTGACATGTAGTGTCTGGACAATCTGAGAAGATGAATGGAAGAGACTGAATAACAAATTTAATATCTGATTCAAAGAAGCTGGGCTTCTTTGTTGTTAGTTTTTACACTTAGAAAATTTAGAGGTATAATTTTATAGTGAATTTCTCATAGGTCATCAACTATGTGCCAGTTGTACTCATCTGGTTCAAAATAAAGTGTGAGTTTTCAATAAGTGTAAATCCATGAATCTCCCTCAAGTACAATCCGTAAGTATTCAGGAATCCTAAAAGAATGTGTAAGATAATCATTTCACATCTTTTGTCGCAAGTAGGGTGCTTGATTTAAAGAATACATCCCACATAAAGCATTTACATACACACCCAATGAAGTATATGGATAAAGAATTGAGCTATCATTTAATCAGGTAAGTATCCCAACAAATCAAGAAAAATTCTGTGTTTTGGGGTAAGTAGAGCTAACCAAAGAAAAGGAAATGTTTTAGTGGTGAAAACATCAGAGAGGAGCAAAGAATCTACTTAGAGCACTTCACCAGCTTAGTCTAGTAACCTAAATAAATTAAAACCATGTCCAACTTCTCTTCCCTCTGCCAGCTCATTGATACTGATGAGGGATTTAGGACAAGCATGGAAAGTAGCAAACAAAATTTTCAGCTGTAACTGTACATAATTCTTTGTTCTTTATTGTTTTTTCAAGTTCAACTCTGTCATATATCACAAGTTGCTTTTATGGGACTGGCAACAGTTTCAGATGCTCTGCAGCTTCCACCCATGCAAAGGAGCCTGGCAACTGGAACTTCTTTCTGTTAGAGGCAAATTTATGCAATATCGGTTTTGTGGGAATCATCATAACCACACTTTCAGCAAGAGAGATTAATTCTGAAATACATTTTTATTCTGAGCACCTCAGTTTGGCACTCCTCATAAACACTCCTCCTAATGCAGTGTTAATGACTTGGTCAGATATTAATTTACACACCACAGAGCTGCTCTTGTGGATTCTGAGCCTTGTTATTCAGGTGCCTCGTGCTCTGTTTCTGGCCCAGGGGTCTCACCGTGAGTTTTGAGTGCAGAGAAGAAATTTGGCTGCATACCAAGACCATTTCAGGATGCATATGTAGTTAAGAACTCCTGAGGTTTTTTGACATTTGGTTCTTCTTTTAGTCTCTCCAACAACACATTTCAGCACAGTGTTTACTCGGAGTGACAGGCCAAGTGACCTGAATGAACAGAATGCTTGAAGTTACAAGAAACCCAAAGGTAAATGTTCAAAAAGCTTTAACTGGAGTTCATTTGCCCTCAGAGCTTTGAAGCTTGAGCGGAAGAGGAGAGTCAGAACCCACATGGAGGTTGGAAACTGAGCGTTATATCCAAGGCCTAGACCCATGGAATAGAACTGGAGCTGTCCTCACACATATGACAGCTTTGCTCCAGCAGCACAACTGTCTAAAGGATTTTGCCAAAACATGCTTGATATACACTAAATATGCCATAGCTTTTATTTAGAAGGCTGAATTATTTAAAATTCCTCTGCTCTCTGATTACATGCAAACAGGACCCACTGTAATTAAAATCATGAAGATAATTACATATTCAGGCAAACAAGAAGCTCCACACTTTTCCTCAGGAACTATAAAACATTTCCCTAGAGATGGCTCAGAACACATTTCCAGAAACAAACAGCAGAGACAGTTTGATGAACACAGTGCATTTCTGCAAATACTAATGGTAATGAACAGTATTTACAGATACCAGATTTTAATTTGTTGGTTGTTTAAGCACGATATGTATAGCAGAAATAAACAACCTGTCTGCAGGAACTTTTGCTACATTTACCATACAAGTCACATGAGTTGTCTGAGAATTCAATTATTTCACAAGCCAATCACAAACTGTGGTTGCTTCTCTAAATGGTAAATTGAATATAACTTATCTTCATGTGGCCGTCATTTACTGCATTTAACAATTAATCTCAGCCTCAGTGAAAATCAGCAAATGCTAAAGGAGGAAAAGATAATTACCATCTCACAGTACTTGACTCTTCATGAGATCGACACCAGCTGACAGATTTACTCAATTTGGATACTAACAAGATTCTCCCTATCATGAAATTTTAATATGTGACAAGCTAAGAACTTGACAAAATTTTCTTCACTCTTGTATTCTATTACAGAATTGTAAAGGACTTGCAGAAAACCGTTTGCTCTGTATTTCCCACCAGTTACCTGTGTCAGACCTTCACCCACCTGTTCAGTACCACACTAAGCTGAGACACTGTCTTGAGGAATAAAACAAACCAAGTGACTCTAGAAACCTGGGACTCAGAGCAACCTGAAAGAGGTGATTTCCCATCACTGCTAAGAAGCTTTCAATAAACATTTATTGTCCTTCTTTGGTCAATGGGGCAAATCACTATTTGAAACCCATACTTTAGACTTGCCTTGTTTAACAAGATAAATCTCCATTACTTGGAGGTTTTTTTAATAGAATTAAGCACAGCCTCTGAATATTAGCTGTCAGATAAAAAAAATGCATGTGTACTGTTCTACTTTTCATAAAAAGGAGAATATGCTAAACCAAGCATGAAAGTTTACATGCAGAAAAAAAGATGTTTCTTGAATGTTAAAACAGTTTTCACTCACTTCAACAAAATATTAAAACAGATTGACCAAGACAGGCTTCAAAACCCTGGAAATTTCTCTACTTCCATGTGATGATACAAATACCATCAGGCTCTGCCACTGCTCTATTGTCTTTTGTAATTATTTTCTGTGTAAATTGCACAGCTCAAAAATAAAGTTTTCTCAAGAAAGTTTTAACAGTAGGTTTTCAAAGATCCTAGAAAGCAAATGCATTCGAAGAGCTCAGAAACCTTGTAAGTCGAGTTTAAAAGAGAAACTTTTATCAGAACATGAAGGAATGACACAGCCCTCCCATCCAGACACGTGATACATTGGTGTGTGATCAATCACAGGAAACAAGGGAAAGAAAACAGGGAGAGAAAGAGGCTGCACTGTGAACATGGAAACAAATAGACTGTGCACAGCATGACAGCTTGGAAGGTCCAAATAGACAAATAGGAAAGAGAGCTTAAAGCTTGAAGGTCTCCCAAGCAGTGTGTAAAATAAAAGTCTTTTATCTTGTGTCTTCAGTGAGACTCAAGCACAGGCCTAAGTGTGTGGATAAATGGAGCCTCAGCTATTGTTTGCAACCCAGAAGCATATTTAATGCTGCCAGTTTCAGTAGAGTCCGGAAGGATTCAAACCTTTAGGGTATTTCACTGTCATCTCTTGTTGGGAATAAAGAAAATGCATGAATTATTCTCAACTAAACAATTGCAGTACATCACCATATATTAATCCATTTTCTTTTTTCTTCTCACAATTCTAAGTCTTCACACAGAAAGAGATGTTTTAGAAAGCAAGGTAGTGACAATAAGTCAAATCAAACATGTTTATTCTCCTAAACTTTGTATTTTGCAGCCACCCAGAAAGCTAGCATTACATACATGTGCACATGTCAAATGATTTAGGATCCCTTACTGAACCCTACAACTACAGATTCCCATTCATCTGTGATGCCTTTTCCTGGTCTTAAAATCAAGAGTCAAACCCAGTTAGAAGGGAAAAAGGGATTTTACCTTGGTATTTATTTAAGGATCCTTAGGTGCGCTATGTCCAGGTCAAATGCACCTCAATGCACACTGCAATGTACACCCACCAAAGATCTGGTATCACATTATAGGTGTTACTAATTAGCATATCTATCATAAATTCCCCAATGAGAGGCTTGAGTGAGCCCCCCTCCCCAAGGAACCTTCCCCTGGATGGCTCTATCTTGGTTTACAAAATGTGTTCTGGAGAGAGGACCTTGGTGTCTGGGGCTTTCTGCCTAACTATGAGGCTTATAAGACGTTGAGTCTCCTAGCTGAACAAAATAAGTCTAAGAATGTAGGCTAAAAAACACTAAGAATACAAAAAGCTATAAAAAAGGTCTAAAAGGGGTATAAAAGAAAAGGCAAGAAGTCATCATGGCATCATCTGTGTCATTTTGTGCTCGTCACAGCCACACTGATCACATGCACCATGCCTAGAAAGCACTGGGAAGGCTACTACCCAAATCTGAGCAAGCGTTTCCACCAAAGCTACCAGGTTTCACAAAATGCAGAAAAATAGCTATTCCCAAACCTCGCTATTAGCCAGGAAAAGCTTCCTGGAAGACTCTATACTTAGTTATACCACTAGAAAAAAAAAAATTCTTTGGCACTTACACTGTAACAATTTTTTATGGATCAGTTATGTCTAACTTGTGACTACATTTAACTTTTCTATATATTGAAGTCAGTAAATCAGGGCATAGTGAAAAAGTATGTCCTTGTGATCCAGAACAGGCTCCAAAATGCTGCCATTCTGTTTTGGAAATTCTAAAAAAAAAAATTTTCATAGCAAGGATTGAAAGAGATATCTATTGATACTTAAAAAATATATTTGCACTCCCATCACATACAGAAGAAAAAAATACAGAGTTTGTTCCCCCTAAAGTTCAAGGTTCTGGAATTTTTCCATGATGAATTTGGACTTAACTCTTTAGAAAAATACCTGCTTTCAGACTTTTGCTTTTATCATCTAGAATAATTAAGAAATAATTATTTCCAATGCTAATATACCAATAATTATTTCCAAATTTTTTCCAGCATTTCCATGCTATTCTATGGGAGCTGACCATAAAGATGGTTTATGAAGAAGGCTGACTACAGACTCTTAATTCAGATGCCATCAAATCTTTACATGCAAAAGAGAAAATGTAAATGATGTTAATGCCCAAACCCCATCAGTGATTGCTATGTATGGGCCATGGAGGACTGCACTGCAGCACAAACAAATGCCACATTATGATGTTAATTTTTGGCATCAGCAACTCTTAATATTGGTCATTCTTTCTTTGAACAGTCCTGGGCATGGAGCTGTTACCTCCTGAGGTCAATAGAGCAATCATTGGGAGGAAGCTGGTATTTCCCATACAATTTTCCCTGAAAGGTACTTAACAACTTCCTTTCATTTTTCAGCAGCACACACACACCAAAGACACCCACAACACACTGTAAAATAGGTGGTCATAACACCAAAACTTTTCGTTTTCCTGGAACCTCCATTTCCAAGCTGCTCTTTTATTTTCCCAAATGGATTATAAGAACTGGTACCAGTCAGCTAATCCAGCTCTTTACTGGCACTTCAGTGTTTCTTTGACACCACTGATGCATATCCAGCAGCCTGAGAAGGTTGTAAGCCACTGGTTCGCTCTGTGCACTCTTTGAGGCAGTGGCAATTTCATACTTTCATGTGCAGAGAACTGCACTTCTGACTGTTACATTTTGTAGCCTCTCTTGACTTTCCTGCAAGAATTTGAGTACTTCACAGAAAAAAGTCAGTGCTGAACATCCAGCATGACCTGACTGGCAGCGAGGAGAGAGAAGAAACACTTATCAAGATCCTGCAGTTGGTGGTACTTTATTGCATTCCTTCTCTGACAAGACCCAGGCAGGTCCCTGAAATTACTTCAGCCATGGATGTTTGAGTTTCAGGGAGAAAAGTATAGATCTTAGTTAATATTTTTTTTTTTGGTAATGGCAATTCTATTTAGGACAGTAATGAAAAAAAAATAAATCCATCAACTTGTGTTGCTGAATATCATTACTGGATTAAAGTTTAAATCTTGTCTCTTTAAAAAGCTGTATAAAGCATCATCACCTTATTATTAATTTACTTAAACAGCAAGTGCCTCAAGCAATATTGGTTATGCAGCTACAAGGGGGTCAATCCTAGGGGGAAGACCAAGGAGCTTTACTGATAAAAAGCTCAGCAACACTCCAGGAATCTTCTGGATTGCCAAAGGAACTCTCGAAAAATTCCATCTCTAAACATAACACAACTTATAAAAGGTTTTATTACAGCCTGATGTACACTTGTCTGTAGTGAGCTTAAGAAAAGACTGTAAGTGTATCCTTGAGCTGCTTTAGTACACATTAAACTAGGTGATTCTTAAAATTATTATACTGAAACTGAGAAGCAGCAAGTACAAGCACACTGCCAAAGATTTGAGACGGTCCCACAGCCAGAGTGGGGACTAGATCACCCTCACAGATGTGGAAGAGGGGAGCATCTGTCTCGTGCCCATCAGCAAGAGAAGTGAAGCACAGGGTAAGAGGAAAGAAGCCACAGACCATTT
Source organism: Dicrurus megarhynchus (assembly GCA_013399195.1). Lineage (NCBI taxonomy): Eukaryota > Metazoa > Chordata > Aves > Passeriformes > Dicruridae > Dicrurus > Dicrurus megarhynchus. Next base: position 83,075 of record VXAD01007239.1, read on the forward strand.
TTGCTGGTGGCTGTTTCACAGCCTGTCCAGAGATCAATTGCAGTTTTAATAACATATTTTCCTGAATTGGTCTGAACTATCTTCAGCACAACCTTTGTGATAGCATTCCCTTAAAAGCCTAAAAGTCACTATCCCCTGCACTGAAAAGCCTCTTTGAAACACTTTGGTCTGATGCAGGGCACGTTTTAGCAATTTTTAAGGCTTCTCCCAGACATGGATTCAAGGCAAGCAAAGAAATTCCAATTGTCCATGAATATTTGGCCAATCTGTCCAACTAAATACAGCAAACAAAGTCTTAAGAGACAGGACAATGTTTCTCTGGCACTCTTTAGTTCTACAGACCAATGAGTGACCCTAAAGCAAAGTGCACCTACATAGAATTACCTTCATCTGCTGCTTGAAAAGCATGGTTACACATGAGACTGTGTAATAACAGTAAAATATCAGCACGTGATCACCAGCTCTAAAATTAAAGCATTCACCTCTAAACAAATAGATCTGATTTTACTGATAGAGGTCCATTTAGACAATAATGACAGAACATTCCTATTAATCATCTCACCTAAGAGCATATTTTTTACCCACTAGATGGATGCAATTTTGATCCTAAAAATTAAGAATTTTTAGATTTTTTATGTGAAATGAAAGGCTAACAAGTTCAATTAGGGCTACTGACTTGCTGCTTACTGAAGGCTTAGAGTTACTTTAGGCTTTAAATTGCTAACATTTCACTGTGCAAGTAGAACTAAACTTGGTCAACTGTATCCAAGGAGAAAAAAGAAATAAGAACTCCATTGGTTCCAATAAATATTAGACTCATCAACTGAGCTTTACTTTAACATGTGTTAAAATACTTACTTCAGAATCACACAGCCTGTCCCGGTGGGAGGAGCTGTCCAAAACACCTGGATGCGTGTCCTCCTTCTAGGTGTGCTCTCAGTCACGGCAACGGGACAATTGCTCATGAACTGTGTTTCTTCTTCATCTATGATCTAGGGAAATGGAAAGAGAAGAATGGGAAAAGATAAGGACGTGCATGGCCAATGTCCCTTGAGTGTGTTTTGTCAGTTCATGTTTTCTTTGAGTGGAATATTTATAATTCTCTCTGCTTAGCTCAGCACTACTTCAGTGAACTTATTTATAATCTGCAGATTGCTCACCGAATTGAAAACAAAAAGCTCATGAAATAAAGACAGAAGAATAAGTCAGTTCTAGGTAAAGAGAATTCAGACCTTTCAGAGCATTGCTGCAAATAACCTTTTTTGTGGATCCTGATTACTGGAGCTTCCTGTAAATATTAATGAACTGAAAATAATAAAAGATTCATAATTTCAGATAATTGAGAATCCATTATTCAGTCCAAACCACAGACATTTTTGCTTTTTTCATTGATTCATGGTTAACTGAAAAGTTTAAGTGGTACAAGTCAAACATCAGAGAGGCTGATTTGGAACTGGCATTCTATGGATGCTGAAAAAGCTTCAGCAAGGAATTTCTTCAGCTCTCAGCAGCATTTTGTGAGAACTCTGTCTTTCCCAGGCAAATAATTCAAAATAATGTTACAGTTCTGTAAACTTCTGCACCTGCAGGTTGTTTTCCGCCATTGTTACGGCTACAACTAGAAAAACATTTAGAGATGGGTGCCTTAGAACTTGGCCAATCCCCCTAAGGGGTGGATAGCCGAAAGAACCAATTACCTTATGCCATATAACACACTTTTTGTGAAACTAACACATAAAAACCTCTAAGAAGCTATTAAATGGCTTCGGCCTTCTTTTACCCTGAGCTCGGACTTGGTGTCGTTTCTCCGTTCTGCAGCAAGAACAGCGACAGTGTTCTAAGGATTTTACTCAAAGGTGTCATGTCAAAATAGCTTTCTCACTGCATATGTGTTTCAGGGATTGTACTTTAAGCTTCTGTTCATCAGATCTCAAAGGAATTTCATCAGAAACTGTTACGTTTTATCTGGAAACCGGCAATGCTCTGACATTGCAAAATTTCTCTTCAAAATGCTCAGTGGTCCTGTTTCATTTGATGAAGCCACAATTCACACAACATTGGGTCAACATTTAGGCAATGAATTACAAACCTCACCATTTTGAGAAAGAAGTTGTATTTATCAATTTATAGCAAGATTCAGCTCTGAAAGGGCTTTTTCAGAATCCTGGTTCTAACAACACACACACACATAAACACACACACATTTACCAAATAAAAATATTAAAAAAATAAAATCTTCTAGCAGTAAACCTAAGTTTAAACAAGTATTTTGACAAAAAAATACTCTTTTGCATTCTAAAAAAAGGGCGGCAATACCTTTAATTGGGCCAGATTTGCTTTAGCAAGCAGGCATCCTCACAATCTCACCCAAGGATACTGCTGGCATTCCCAAACATTTTTAGCTAAGCCAACAAACTTTTCTGTATTTCCATGGCAGAATGAAGTGGCACTGGCCCAGAGGAGTGCTGAGAAACTCTATTTAGCTGGTCAATAGGGCAATGGCTAATGAGTTTTAAATTTAAAGCCATTAATATGCTTTAAGTTTTTTAACGCTTCGTAGAATCTGTGTAACCAAACACAATGTGCACATTTGCTGGGTTTTAATTAACGGGAAGCAGTGGGAAGCATGGGATCTGGTGGAGGCTTAAGCTGACTGCAGAGTTCCTACTTCTGCTGGTTACACTTTAATGTGTGTAAGTTGAGCACCAAGAAATCCCTGATGTACAATTCTGTTTCGGCCACCAACTGTACTTATTCCGTCTGCCTTATTCCTGCAACAGTAAAATAAAGAAATAAAACTGCCTACTTATCTCTCAGAAAGGTTGTCTCAATTATTTCAGGACCGCACCAATTGACCTTTTATCCATATCTCACAGTAATTCATTCTCAATCAAAACCCAATTTTGGTGGCAGCTCTGAGAAGAATGAGTGATTTTATACCATCTCATACACAATAAAATACTATCACACATTATACAAAAGCATGATAATTCCCATTGAAAAGGCTCTTAGGAGGTCATCAGAAAGTTCTTACAAAGGACAGCTTTTCTAAAAAATGGAAATGTTACAAATTACTGTACAAATTACACTGGCTCCCCTGTCAGATGCAAGGCGCTGCTGCAGTATAACTCACATTCTTGGATAAAAACTAAGAATATGTTCAATTCAGGTCAAGATTGTGTGATTACATGTAAGTACAAATAGGATTGATCAGATACAAGCTATTCCACAATGACCAATGAAACTTTTTCCCAATCTAGTTTAGCTCTTGCCTGGCAAACATTCCATCAATGGATGGATGTTTCCTGAGAAGCCCAACTGAAATGAATTGGTGCTCTCCAAGTATAAAATCGCTATTTTCAGTTAACAAAAACTTAGCTGCTTTCATATCCCTAAAGATCATTCCTCCAGCAGTCATCATTGTAGACCTACCCATGTGCATTTGCACGTTAAGTAAATTCTTACCTCCGGGTGAATCCATCCTGCTTTTTCCACCAATAGTGAATAGAATCACAAGAAACACCAAAACCAAATCCAACAACGTAAGAAAGGAGTTGTGAGCAGCTGAGAGTAGTTATTACAAGTCAAATTTATGACATGACTGCAAAAGCAGAACCTGAAATATGTGTTTGAATGCTAGACAGTCATTATGTTGAAGCACATCCTTGTTCCAGTTGCAGCAAATGAACATGGAAATGTTTTTTTCTCCTATTGCCTACCCAATTCCTGCAAATTAGCAAGTAAAGAGTTTTCTCCAGGAATACAGATGCCTATAATAAACTAATTTGAAAGTTCTGGTTGCATTTTAGAACATAATCCTGGAAGAACAGGAAGCGGCTGAGCCTCAAGGCTACATCACGATTTCCTGCATCACTAACCATCAAAGCACAAGAGTTGTGCAATGAGTGTCTACTGGAAAATACTGCACATAAAATCATAAGGTCTTCCAAAAAGCATTCATTTGAAGAAAAATTGGACAGAAGCTTTCTCGGTAAAGACTCCTAATGTTGACAGAATACAGTACAGAACTCCTAAATTAGCTGGGAAGGCTCAAATGCCAGTTGTTTTGAGATGATTAAAGAAAGTCATTGTACGATATTTAATAAACCAGAGAATTTTCCTGATTCTAGGATTTCAGATAAACCATCTCAAATCTATTTGTTAAAAAGATGGGGGGGATTCTTTGTATATCCATGGAGGTTCAATTCTTTATAAAAAGTTCCTTAAGAACTTTATAAAAGTTCACTTAAGAGTGATAAGAAGGGAATCCTGATTTATACACCAGGATTACAAATGACGTGATATTTTAGGGTGGTAGATGATATTATTACACCCCCATGTAACACAGGAGAAAAGCAAAAGTATTCTGGCCAACTTTGGGGGAAAAAAGAGACATGTAATACAATCCTGATTTTTTTTCTGGACTCAAGTCAGACCACATAGGCGTGAAGGAAAGATTTGGCAGGGGAAAGGCACGCAGATTAAAACGTAACATTTGCAAAATTATAGCTTCTAAACCCCAGGTTATCTGTAATGGGAAGCCTTACATTTTCAGGAACAGGCCAGCAAATTAACCACAGGTTGGACAAAAATCCTAAAACCAAAAATAAACACTTGGCCAAAAAATCTGAACCCTCAGAGGGAGGGATTTCTCTGTGACTTATCCTTTCAAATCCACAAATGCAATGACATTAGATTTTAATATTCTAGTTAGGTCGTGGTGTAAAGTTTTATTTCCCCTTTATGATTGTGGTATTATTGGACCAATTTATTCCTTCAGGGAAACTAGTGTAAATCCTGAACGAGATTCCTGGAGTTAACTGGGATTTGAACTAGTGTCACAACAAGTAGAATTTAGCTGAACTTGGGTAAATCTACATACGTGAAAGCACGGATACTACAAGGGAAAATTTACCAGCTCCAGGTTCAGTCTCACACTCTTTGCATATTCCAAACACTGATGAGGTTGAGGAGAAGTTTTGGGTGTTCCTGAAAAGCAGGACTGCTTAGTTGTTAAGGAAAAGGAACAATTGGTTTTCTCAGAACTGGAATATTTCATGCTGAGTGACAGAGCTTACTGTTTCTGGTTTCTATAAACTGTTAGTCAAATAAACCAGGCAGTTATACTCTCTATCCATAAATTTATATCAGCATTGAATAAAAGTTTTAAAAAATTTCTAAATAACATACATCACAAAGGAAGGGATTAGTACTGAGTACAAAAGGAGATGAAGTTACATAAACCCTCTACTGGCTTGAGTCCACTTCCTTAGTTGAAACCAGTGGCTAGGACCTTCAGCACCATTTCTTGTTCCGTGGACACATCATCACTTTCCACCCACTGAAACAGCTGCACTCTACTGGAGCAATAGAATTAAAAAAAAAAAA
>VXAD01007239.1:88467-99724 GCA_013399195.1 Dicrurus megarhynchus
GGAAGAACACAGCTAAAAGTTCACAAGATAAGCATCTTTGTGGGCAGATTTCTTCTTTGGAAGAGCTAATATGAATGTTGCACAACTGTCTTCTCCTTGAGGAAACTTTCCAATCATAAAAAGAACATTGGGTCTATGTAACAACAATAATATTTGGCCTTTAGGGATTAATCTAGAACAGAGCTTATTATACGGAACGTAAAACTAATGATGTACAAAGTCAGTTTAAAAACCCTACCTCAAAGACGTGCTTCACATATTCTTTGACTAAAGGACACAGCATTTCTGTCAGTCTGTGCTCAGAATCAGAAGAATCAGAACAGGGACTTTTTATGCAGTGTCAGTATTCAATCCCGGTGCAGACTATGATTCAAGGCTGTAGAGAACCACTGAGCACTGCTCGGCTCTCTGTAAGATTGGCCGTGCTTAGCAATGCACCACAAGGCTGGAGCTGTCTATGGGTTAGGGTTAGGATTTGATAGGGTTTGGGTCTGATAAGGGTTAGGGTTTCTGTGAAGCACTGAGAAAAGTGCAGATTTATTGAAGAAAGGCGCTGCTAAAATACACTTGCAGATTATCACTATGTTCTGGTAACTTCTAGCACAAACTTTACATAGATGTCCCACAAAGTTGCAGTTAGAAATCAAATTCAGTTCTGTAATCATTACCTGAGCAAAACATTTTTGCTCTCAAGAATCTGCTGTGCCAACGTTGCTCTTCAGCCTAAGCAAAGCTGAGCTATATTACACGTACTGCAGGGCAGGCAGGATCTGCAGGGCTACTGCAGGGTCTGTTCCGAGATGCGACTCAAACAAAAGGAGAAAGAAAGCAGTTCGGTGACAAGGGCCCGAAGTGCGGTGAAGATACAGCACTACACACAGCCAGCTTCCACACAACAGCCTCTCCTGCCCAGCCTGGCTATGGGAAGCTTAACAAAATAGCTATTTCTTCTTTACTTAATATGTATGAAAAAAGTAAAGAGATTGTGTGTATTGGGAGAAACAGGTAACGGTAGCTTGAGAGTATTTAATAAATGTACAATGCTATATGGTATATTTTTCTTGTTTTTGAACCACTCTTAGTTAACTTAAAATTATAACATGCTGAATTATAAAGCTTACACTGAAGACTTATGCTTGCAAAATGAAAATGGCCAATTAAGTTAAAGCTCTCCGTAAAACTCAGGAGATGAATGAGCCCAGACTGCTGTGAATTGAGGCAGTTTTCATCTAAGTAGTCACTAAGAGGGGACTTAAGGTCCAAAGTTTCGTCTTTTTTTCCCCTGTGAAGTTTCCTCCTTGACTGCAACGTTAACATTTCTATGAAAACAGTTTGGTAAATTGATTCAAGATACTTTATCAGACTGTATTACTAGAGGAGGGTTGGCAGATAACCCAGCCTTTCCCAGATAACATTATTTTTATCACCTCTAATGGAGAAACTGTATTGGGCACAGAAAGCTGTCATTATTCTCATAGCTATAAATCTCATTGCGTTCTATCAGTAACTTCCTTTAAGTAGCTATTTTGACTAAGGAAAATTCTCTAATTTCATGTGTGAAAAGCGATTTGCAAACACTAATTTCCAGCAGGGAAAAGACAAAATCTTTACAAATTCTGTCATCTTTTGAAATCCCTTCAACATTCTAGTTTCTTAGCACATCCAGTACTATCCAACAACGCTCATCAGAAACCAGGAATTATTTTGAAGGCGGAACTTGCTTTTCACACCTTGGCACATAAAGACCCAAAGTGCCCCAGCTGGCTCTTGCCAAAGAGAGTGCCCTGGCATGAGCATCAGGGCATACAAATTACTCACAGCGCCAGGGGCGCCAGCACAAGGAAACTGTGCAAAGGAACTCCGTGTGACGTTTGGTACAAAAGCAACGAGTCACTCTGCGCCTTGCATGACAAATGGCCTCACTTCATTCCCACTGTTCGGTGTCCAGCCTACGCAGCAACTTTTACAACATTTGAAATGATCTATAAGGATTCTGGGAAAGATTGAAAATTTCAGTTCAAAGAAACAGGAGTTTTGGCTCACTTTAATGTACAATTTAGTCCAGTTAGACCTAAATCTAGGAGTAAATTTACTGAGGTCAGACTCTGTGCTGACCAATTCAAACACATGAATTTGTGGATTATGGACTTTTTCGTTATACTCAGGCAGCAGCTAAGGAAATTAATTTGCTTCTCTATGAAATGAGAGGGACTTTTATGGTCTAAGTGTATTTTAAACTAGGAAGCATGAAATAACAGATGGAAAAGGAGTAAATTTTGTGATTGCAAAATGAAAATAAAGACATTTTACTCCCAAAACTTTGTTCCAAGGATTAGGAAGCAGAGCTGTCCCATTGCAGCCCTAAACCAGACTAATATCCAGCGAGGATGATGGGGACACGGATGAAGGCTGTGCTGTGATAACCCTTAGCAAGTCCCCTGGGAACAGAGTCAGCATTAGTCAGAGCAGTCCCCTGGCCACTTCCCTACACGTGAACCAAGGCCAACCCAAAATAGCAGCTGTAGAATATAAAATCCAATATTGAAAAATAAAAAAAAATGGAGCACAGTCACTTAGGGCTCTCACAGGCTCTCATGGATTTCTCTTTTCTGTCTTCCATGTAATGGAGGGATCAGAGTGCCAAGAGTTCTTCCAAGATGACAAAACTAACACACGCATTTTAGATGAGAATATAACCACAATAAACCTCAACAAAGATCCGTGCAGGGTTCTCAGTGGAATACTTCCACACAGACATTACTTATACTCAGTGTTCTGCTGTCAAACTATTTCAGTGTGAACATTATTTATTTGGCAAAAAATAGCCATTATTCCAATCTAGTGAAAAATAGCTTTTGATAGATGATGTCTCAAGTGCTTTAGCCTGGGAGAAACATTGCTTGCTGAAGGAGATATTGTATAGAAATCAACAATTTTTAGATAACAATTACTTGTAAGAAGTAAAAGTTTAAGGATTTTGTATATTTCTTGTTCAGTGTGTACAGTTAGGGCTTTTCATTCAAGTCTATAACACAGACATTTCTCTGGAAAGAGAGAAAAATGCTGTTAATTCCTAAATATATTTCCCACCACTATATCCAGACATACATAACGCCATTAGCTACCTCACATTAAAGAGCACATTTTAATCTGGTTTTCTAGATAGATAAAAAGCATTGGAAAGTTGTTTGAAGAACAAAATGCTTTTGCAGCCTCATAAAAGAAAGTGCTATAAAGCAAGGCAATGTGCATACAACCCTCGACTGGACGTGAGACGTGACTTGTATTGCTAAACAGTTTTTCTCAAATCACTTTGGTGTAGTCAATGAAGTAGGGATGTAGACATTCAGCTCCCTTTTCAAAACAATATACTAAATGCTCTATGATAACATACTTATTATCCTCAAAAGCTTGTCACACTTCCAGTTGGTTTCAGCCTTCATAAACAGGAGTTCTTTAGGAAGAGATTAAATCTGAGATTCCAGATCTTCGGCCTCTTCTGTGATGCACCAATTGCTCAAATTAAATAGAAAAGTAGCTTAGAGAGTCAACTAGAATTTAAGCCAGGGAAATCCATGGAAGACATAAAGTTGGAGTGGGCCCCCTGTGTACCAAGCCTTTGTCTCACTTTCGTAGAAAGAACAGCCAAATTCTATCAAAGATCTCCCAGCTCGGTGCATTGATGCTCACAGAACCCAGGAAGCAGAACAACAACAAATCTGGCAGAGACGCAGTTTGACAATTACATCTTCTACACCAGAGTACTTTTTCAGTGTTTCCAGGGATTGTAGCACAATTAATTTAAAAGGAAATTTAAATACTGTGGAAAAAAAGGGACCTTAGTTTGTGAAAAAATTGTTTATATTTTAATTTGGCTGCACAGTGGGATTGGAAGACAAAACTTATTTAGTTATTTCTCTTATTTATCTTGCAAAAAGATGAAACATGATATTAGGGTGTGCTCTGGGACCGGCACTGAAGACTCTGCTTGTGAGATGGAAGATGTAAATTCATAAATCCATTCTGAATTAGGCTGTTCACTATCAGGGAAAGATTTTACAAAATGAGCAACCCTCAGCCAGCCTCTTCTGTTCTACCTCACGTATATCCTGAACCGAGGGGAAAAACTGGCTTGGAAGTCAGGTAATGAAAGCACTGATGTGCCTTCAAATCTCTGCTCTGTTTATTTTGATGACTTTCCCCCCGAGTTACCAAGCCAGCCTTGTCCCTGCTGGTCTAGTGAAGTGTTTTGCTAGTTTTACAAAGCAGGGGGAGGCAAGAAGAAGAGGCTGAGTGAAATCTATCCTGAAGGAGACTGGTGCTGTGTGGAGAAGCATGTTTTACGGCTACAAAACTCTCCGGTTCAATCCTCGTTCTAATGGCTCAGACACCTGAACCTTCTCCTCCCCATCCAGGTATAAATCCTTTTCTGACTTGTGCTGGATCTCTACTTCAACCTGGGAATTATATCTGGATTAAAAGTTCCCCCTCACCCCCCAAAAAACTGTGAAAATCAATATATTCCATTAAAAGGGTCGATATATCGGTGTTTCTTTCTGGGGAGACGAGAGACCAAAATGTTTCCCCAAAATATTAAGAATTACTCCTAGCTCGCTAGTCCAGGACTGCAATTGCATCAGTTCTAGGGGTGCTAACATAGAACTTTTTAAAATGTTCAATTAAAAAACAAATCACAAACTTCCTTTTGCATTTATTTCTGACCCCCACAAACAAATGCCCTTTTTTGAAAAGGGACAAAGGAGAGCTCTGAGCTTCCTCCCCAGAGCTGGCCTTCGGTGTTATCTTGAACCAGGGCACGTGCACATAAACCAAACTCTAGCAATGCACGAAGCGTATTTCACACACATGCACACATTTCCCAAATCCATGTGGTAAAGAATTCATTCAGATTCTTTCTGTCTCAGCGCAAGCCAAAGATTTATAAATATGCACCTACACCAACTCCCAGGTCTTATGCTAAGCATACAATTTAAGGCCATTAAAAAGTCAAATGCAGAATGCTCAGTATCTGGCAGGATAAAGAAGAATTATATTTATGGACATGTGTGTTGAAAGCTGAAGGACTACCTAATTACTGTGAGCAAAACTCAGCATTTTAATTTTTGCTAAATGCAAATTAAAATCCTGTCAGCACATTCTTAATTCATCAAAACAATATGAAACTTTTCATACCGGTAACCAAGATTTTACTCAGTTCCTGCAGCAACTCTCGTTATCTGCCTGAGCCCATGTGTCTTTGCTTCTGTCAATGCACAGAATTTTCTGCACAAAAATACCATTTATAAATGCTTGAAAGAATGTGCCTCCACTGTGACTAATAGATATTTCATTAGTAAGGACCTCCAGTCGCCATTCAAGTCCAGTCAATAACATATTTTAAATTCAGTGGTCCAGAACTTCTGTTCACCCAGAAAATAAGCTTTAAGCACTCACACAGTTAGGAAATTTAAATAAGAAAAAAAAAAAAGATGCTCTCATATTCATAATGCAACAATAATTGAGAGATAACATGATCTAATCCCAAATCCACTATTCTTATTATCAGTTCTAGAAAGCTTAACTACAGGCAGTCAAGAAAATGTGACCTTCATACCAGAACAAACCACATGGGCTGGGTGAGAGTTGTTCCTTACTAATTACTGCAGTACATCAGTTTAGTAAAGTTGGGGTTAAATGATACTGATGAGGTTTCTCTGCCATTTGAAATCAATTACATTGTTATCTTTGGATAAGATTATCTTTCTTGTATTGTTGTATACTACCAATATCTTTGGCCCCATAATGAGCAATGCATAACTAATGTGGGCGCCAGAGAAATATTTGCTGCTGTGGACTCACACAGAACACATGGACCTTACCTTCTGCTCACACAGGCACTTCTCATTTACATTTCTGTGGCAAGGAACTCCAGGTTCATTGTCAATTCAATCTGAAACTCAGGAACTGCCATTTTTATTTCGGGAACAAAATCCCAGATAAGAACACACTTGCAACACCAGTCGATCAAAGAAAAAAGGAATGTTAAATTTGAGGAGGCACATAAAACATCTGATAAGGAAGAAATGTTATAGTGGCTGGTCAAACAACACATATAGATGGTGCACTGAAGGCACCTTTCTGTGTGTCAGGTGCTCCCTGCAGAGGGATGATAAGAGCCTGCTCTCCTCCCCAACCATTCTCTCTTTTCCATTTCTCAGAGCATTAATTGCCAGCCAAAGGAGCCTTTTCTGATCATGAATTTGTGGAGTGTAAAGTCCAACATGGGCTTAAGGGTAGAGGGGGCTTCTCTACCAATAAAATCAATAATAATATTATAGAGATGAGACTTGTCTGAAATACAATGTAACAACTGGCAGCAAAGTACAAAATAAATGCCTCTTCTCCTCTTAGGAACACCAGAACTGGTGAAGGTCATTTGAAATACATAGTAAAATGTGAGTCTGCACATATTACTGGCTCAGCATTTCTCAGTTGCTTAGTTTGTTCAGGCTTTTCATTTAACCTTCATTTTAGAAAATATTACACTACTCAGCATTGTGAAAATAGTGCCAAGAATAGCTACCTCACTTGGAGCTCCTCACTTAAGAAGGGATTTAAGGATTACAGAAAATACATATTTTTAATGGCATTATTGTCCTGCTTGGTGTTGGAGCTTTAAAGCAGCAGCAGCTCTGGCACATGTGCTATTCATGTTCCTCATGCCAAAATATACATCCCAACCTAGCTCAAGCGGATTCCACACAAATTCTCATAGCCTTTGGATGACTGTGTACAGAACATAATCTAGTTCTGAGAGACTTAATCCACTGCTAAAACCACATTTACAGCAGAAATACCGGTGATCTGGAACTACAGGCTTTGTGCAGATAAACTAAAGAAGGCATTTACCTCCTTAAAAAAGCTCTCAAATCTTTTGCTTAACAATTTGCATCCACTGTGGGATCAGGAATGCTGCTCGTGCAGAAGAGCTGCAGGAAGTCAGGAGGGGTTTCTGGTGGCACTGACAGTAGTTGTGAGCAATGATAAAGCCCCCACGTCTTTGTGTGCATGTGAGTGTGTGCCTGAACCTTAGACAGAGCCAAGAGGTAATAATCCAGACTCTGGCTCCCCGCACTTTTGATATGCTGATAAACTACTAATGCAGAGCTTCTCCAATTCCTCCCTTCCCCAGAGGGCATCACAGATTACATGGGCTATTCACAATCAATTCCCCTCCCTGCCACTCTGCCCAAGGTTTTCTATAAAGCCTAATCTCATGTTACCTTGAGCACCCCTCCAGCAAATTAAACCTTCAGGCCGAGAGTTTCCAAGAAATCAGAAATTTCTGCTTTCTCCCTTCCAGCATGAGAGGATTCTGATTCAGAAAGACACATTGCACTCAGACAACAGTTAAGCCATCGTTTGGCAAAAAGGAGACTCTTGTGGGCAGAACAGATTTCTTCAAGAGTGTAGTAGGCTCTCTTCAAACACTGACTGAAGTCCAAGTCAGTTAAGTGCTGAGACTAAAAGAAAAGCTCACAGTAAAACATGGTTTAGACAATTTTTTGAGCAGTGTCTTGCCCTAAATGTTCATTATGGGAACAAAGCAGTGACATGAGGAATAGAAAAGTAACTAAAAGCTTCAATGGTTGTATGGGTCTTTGTGTGTGGTTGTGTGTCAGTGGTTTTGTTACCAAAGAAATTTGGTAAAGGTTTTTCATAAAATTCTTAATCGCTCTGCAAATTGAACTATTCTAAAAACAGAGCTGGAAAATGAAACGGTAGTGTATCAAATATTACTTGTACACAGATCAACACTATAATAACTGAGCTAATCTCAGGGCCATACACCAAATGAAATGTTCACTTAGTGGTACTTCTGTATCACACATGGAATTTTGTCAAGACCTTGGCACACATTTTTTTAAAACCAAATTATAAAAGGCAGTGATTTTTTAAATCTGCTTCTGGAATTCTTTACACATTCTAAATGAATCTCCAAGACAGGTTGCATAAGGGACAGCAGATTTCTGAAGCTCTGGAGGAACCCTATATAAAAAGCATTAGACTAAGTTTTCAGCTCCTGCTGCTTTGGCACGTTTTGTTTTGAAATAACAGGTTTCATTACATGTGTCGATTTTTGGCTGTGGATAGGCTTCCCAATTAAAAAATTGTACTGCCATCTTACTGTACATGCATATGGCAACACACAACCTCTAGAAGAAACCACAAATTTATCTCAATCTCAAAGGGATTTAATTCTGATGATTACGTTTCTCCAGATTATAAATTTGTTTTATTTGAAATTTCATTAGGATGAGTAGAAATTCAATATATGTATTTGTAGACAATAAATATATGTAATTGTAGACCTAGAGCGTGGGTAAATACATTTTCTTTCAGGGGCCTCTTGCAACCTAGCATATTCTATGATTCTATCCAAAAAAAAATTCACAGTGAGAGCAGTCATCAGTTGAACAACCTCCACAGGAACGGGGTAGAGTCTGCAGCTCTCGATGTTTTCAAGAAGTGGCTGGACAAGGGTCAAAACAACCTAATCCAGGCTTCCTTTCACATGGATGGCTGGATCGGATGATCTTTCAAGGTCCCTTCCAAACTACACTGTTCCATGATTTTATGAAGTAGGCATTCAATGAATTTCTGAATTTCTCTCATTTTTTATATGCATTACAAATTGTATCTTTGCATTTCTTTGCCTTTTTTTCCCTACACTCTATCTGCAACAGGTAGTCTTTCCAACCTCGAACAAAGCTTCTTTCAGCCACATGACTTCATTTTCTCACTATACTTCTCTCCAGAACACTCACACAGTGCAGCACCAAGCATGAGTCCAGACAACACCACTTTCTCAAACAGATGAAGTGTTGGTGTGTAGGAATATAAACAGCTGTCCCTTTCTTCCTGACTCCCGTGTGAGGGTCCGAAGTGTATAACTGTGGAAGTTTTTTTCTGAGAATTTCACCGTAAGTGGCACAAATAGTCGAACCCATCTATCTAAGCATTTGCAGAACATGAGCATGGAAATGCGAGAAATAACTCATATATTCATTGCAGAAACTAAATACTGCCCTGCAGGTCAGCTCTAACTCATGAGGAGTCTCATGCCATCTTTCACTCCTAAAGCTGAATTTTGGTGATACAGGGAATCTAGCTCCGTAGTTAGGGACAATCAATCACACCAGTGTTTGTTCAGAGGGATTTGATAGTTTCAATATTATTCTGAATTAGTCTCAATAAATTTCAAAGAAAAGCTGTATAAAGCTCAAAGTCAGCACCCTGGATCTGTTATTTTTCTGTGCTTTTTCATCTTCTGAAGACTAATCATAAAAATTCTGCTCAGGTACTTGAGAAAATAATTCTATAAGGAATGCAACTGTAAAACAAATTTAGCATAAAGGACAAAAACAAAACCTGGTTCAGAAAGGGAAAAAGAGCTCCTGATGTTCAGAAATTCAACCACATCTAAAGGAAAAATCAATTTGCAGGAGATACCAACACTTGATAAATGACAGCTAATCTCCAGAATATGAACTACGTAATTAGAGAAGTATTAAAATTAAAGGCCGGAATCATATTTAATAGATTAGAATTCTTATTACTTCTTATTTTCACTTAACAAAAAAACCCACAGCACTACCATGTTATACAGAGCACTGTAGGCATTACACCATCCAGTTTAGTAATCCAAAATACATTTAAATGTTGCTGTTTCTGATTCTGCTCCAAACAACAGGAAGAACGAAAACATAGTATGCATCCAAACACATTTATTTGTTTAAGTGACTAAGCCTAGAGTGCTGAGAGAGTATTTGGAGAGGTTTCATCACTTTCATCCAGTAATAGGAAAGATTTGCTTATCTTTTTGATATGTACCAGGCCAACAGCTGTTATTACTGGAACTGCTTTTAGGGCTCCTATGAAATTTGTAAAACTAGACTGTGTTCCCCTATTTTAAAATCTCTTTGTTCTACGTTACACTCACGGTTGGAATGTTACCCATTTAACAAACATTTGTTACTTTATGCATGGACAATATTTCCATGCAAGGAGACAGATGGTTATTGAAACATTCCTGACTTGGGAGGCAAACACTGTATTGGGAAGAGCAGAACCTCTGAAGTTTAGTCATGGCTCAAGTGTGATATGTAATCTTGAGCAAGTTCCTTCAATATTTAATCTTCTGTAAAATGGATATCATAAATTCACATTCCAGGAAAAATATTTACGGAATTCAGTTAATGTAAAAACTTTGAAGTCTTAATCACAAAGACAATATAAACGAACGTCTGAGAGCTGTATTATATCCATAAATGTGAAAGCTAATGTGGAGGACTGACAACAGAAAATCATGACAGGACTCGATAAATTTAATTGGAAAAAAATTTAGTTATGATTTCTCAAAAGTCAAGAGAATGTATCAAGTACTTTAACAACAAGTTTAGCATTTTATCCTCCCTTTATATTTTTAACGTTTTTAATTGCAATATTCCTTTTCATATTTACACAAGTTTAGCTTATTAGGCTCAGGCACATCCCAAGTTTTCAGTGTACGTGATGTGTATAGATGTAAAAATATGAACAGAAATGGTCAAAGTCCAGGACCAGCTTTCACACAGGTAGCATCAGGTTTGTTCCTCCCAAGAGGAAATCCCAAATCTCTCTCATAGTCAGCAGAGAGAAGGCAAATGGGTTCAGAAGCCTATGAACACATTGCCATGTACACAATGTTCTTCCTGTGAAAGCTGCCAGTTGCATAACATCTGCACCACATACAAAGCTGGCTGTTTAGAATGTGGGTTTAATTCATTTTGCAAGAAATGTAATCAGTGGAACATCAGATGAACTAAAAGGAAAAAAAAATAGAGAGTTTTGAGAAGGTACCATATGGGTCTTTTTCATCTTTTGGGGAAATCTTACACGATGTCTAAGAAATTGTTTGGAACACAGGGTATTGAAGCTAAGGCCATTATGTAAGGCCAGTGTCTAAATATATCATAACCCAATTCTAATTCATACAAGCACTTTGTATAACTTTTACAGACAATAAAACTGGGTTACTGAAAGATTCTAAAGGAAGCCAAGAAACTTTGCACAGTCAAAAACCCCACTGCTCCTCTGCATGAAGCTAATACAGAAAATATTTATGATTGTCTTAATCTGGGATTTATCACAATGTGTGGGCAGATTTTCTTAACAGGAAGGATTAGTGGTTGGGGGGGGGGGGGGATTTACTGAC
>VXAD01007239.1:99730-296329 GCA_013399195.1 Dicrurus megarhynchus
TTTACTGACTGGAGGTTTTTCCTTCACTCCTACATGTGGGATTCCCACACTATCATGTAAAGAGAGGCCAGAGAGAGAGGACAGCAATAAGAGGCAAACTGCTGCCTTAGCAACCATTTAAAATACCTCCCTGAAGCTTCCCGAAAGCATTCCTCATGTAATGGTATAAAATAGGGAGTTCATTTTCCTATGAAAGTGACCTATTGCTCAAGAGAGACTGTAGTGAAAAGTCTTTCTCCATTTTCTTTATTTGTTTGCTACTTTATGTCCCCTATCGCCCCTACTCTGCATTCTTCCTATTTAAAAGCAGTCTGTTAGCTAAAATAAGTTTGTGATAAACAGGCTAAAGAGAGCAATAACAGGTGTAATTAAGTTGCCCATACAAGCAGAGTCAACTTTACTCATACAGCTGAAATGAGTAGGAAGAAAGAAAAAAAAAAGATTAAATGAATTCTAGGAGAACAAAACCCTGATGTGTGTCTGACAAATAATGAATAAACACTGGCAATGCCCTAAGGAACCTCTACTACACTGCTGACTGTATCCAGATATATAATCATTAAAGTTAGAGAACACTAAGTACCAAAGCTACCTCTTACATACTCATTCTTTTAAATGTTTCTTTTGAAAAGAAAAGCGGGTTCAAATGAACTGTGCCCACCCACAAGGAGAAAAAAGAGGCAAGAGCAGCAACAGTGCCTCAATTCACATAGATGAGAATAACTGGAGCCCAGTTCAATCTGTGAAGTAAACAGAAGCAGGATGAAGGCTTTTTAATTTACACCTACAGCCTACAAATTAGTAAGCAGTCTGGTAGGATGAGCTTGCCAGGGATTGCATAATAACCCTACCCCCAGCAACAATGCAGGAATGGGGAACAAAATGGTAGCTCTATACCAGCAGGGAATTTCCCTTTCTAATTACTGACTACTGTGAAAAGCATTCTCAAGAGCCAAATGTCAGCTTTTGTGCAACTAGAAGGGGAATTTCTTCATTATTCTTGATTTATTCTCGTCTGAAAATTAATTTCAATGCTGTTTTAAGAGTCAAAAGTAACTATGCATAAAAGTATCTTCTGGCAAATATTGCTTGAGAATTTATTTGGTAAAATAATTATTTTTGTACCAAAAGTTCAACAGATTACAGGTAATTATGGCTTGTTTAAATATCTTGCCTATGTCAGTATTCATTATATAGTCACTTTTCTATATCAATTGAAACCAAAAGTACCTAATCCAGAAAATTCTGGTTTTGCAGAATATGTTGTGTACATTCACATCCTGCCTTTCATGCAACCGTGAGAAAAGCAAAGCTGAATATATGATTTTCAGTTTTTCTCACAGCAAGTGAAAAAGGAGACAAAACAGAGCAGAAGGGGGATGGTTTGAGATAAATAGGTAAAAAAAAAAAAAAAGCAACCCTCTTCTGAGGAACACAGTTACTCACAAGAGAATTTTCTGTCCCCTTTCAATGATTGTTCATACGTAGATTTCCACTTTGGGCAACTCCCAATAACTGGTCCTTCCAGAGGCACAACTACTTGGAGTAGGAGTAAAAAATCATTTCAGAAAACAAAACTATGTAACTATAGTGGCAAGTGGTACATTAGTTCTAGATAAATCCTTGGATTTGTAGAACTTGATTAGTAAGCCAAGCTCTTGTAAGTCAGTCCTGAGGTAGCTCTTCTGATGGTGTTTAGGATGGGAACATCCATACCACGGCTTGAGAAAAAACCTGTCTCAGAAGGTCTGTGGTGAGGCTGTATCTACTCATGGCTGTTCTCTGGTGGTTCCCTGCTGGAGACACGCAGAAATGAGAGGCTGAGGAAAGCACCTGGCTCGGCCAATGTAGGAGGCAAGAGAGCTCCTTATATTGAGAAAGGTCAGAGTGAAAGCAGCTACTCAGAGAAGGAGGAAGGCAGAGACAACCTTATCTCCTGCTTGAAGTCAAAGCCAGATCTCCTGCCTGATTAGGTCGACAGTCCTGCACAGGCAGCACAGCAATTCTGTCAGAGAACAATTTAGCAGGTGAGAAACCATCCATGAAACCATTACTCTTAGAGCAGCAATGATCATACTCAGGAAATCCACGCAGATCAAGATTCAGGGGACAGGCTGGGATCAGTGCCAGTGATTAGTGGAAAGGTCACAGAATCCCAGAATGTGCTAAGATGGAAGGGACCCACAAGGATCATTGAACCTAACTCCTGGCCCTGCACAGGACCATCCCCAAGAGTCATACCATGTGCCCAAGAGCATTGCCCAAATGCTTCCTGAACTGTTTATGCTAAGGGAAGGGCACCTCATTCAGGGGGTTGGTTGAGGTGGACAGTAAAGATTGAAGAAAATCAGGATGTGGGATAACAGACCAGGAGAAATTCTGATGACTGAATTTGGTCTGTATGTCTGAAGAGAACCTTTTGTGTAAGTACTTTCAGCTAGAGATATCCTTACAATCGCAGGCTTCACAAAGATGAACAAGGTCACTTTACCTCGAAGTGATCCAGCATTGTACTGGATGAGACAAGTTCTGTAAAAGTATGAAAGAAAGAGCAACATTATGTGGCTTTTTCGGTCTGGGACTCCAAATAGTCTCAACCTGGTCAGGGAAAGAAAACTTCTTAAAGCTACATGCCAGCCTTACTGCACAGTTTTCTGAGAAAACAGACCAAAGGAAAACAAAGCATCCTGATGAGAAACATGTCTGCAAAATCTCTTGAGTAAAGACTAGCACTGAAGCAAAACATCTGATGAGATTAGGATGAGAGGGCATATTTTTCAGTTGTGTGAGTCCTTGCATATCATTCTGAGGATACCATTACGGATTTCCACTCATCACTGCATGGAGTGAAACGATCAAAACCATCTCTGAAGGTATGTTAAGATTAAGCACTGAAAGGCAAACATGTTGAATGCACAAAGATAAGGTCGTTTCCTGACCAGGTCTTGTATGGTTTTGAGGTAGGATAAATACACTGTGATCAGATGACTAATGAGCCTGGGTTGTTAGGTCATGAGAAAGAGCTATCACAGCAAAGACAATAATCAATTACAAATGTTCAGGGCAGCAGTGGAAGTTGAAACAGTATCTCTTGGCAAACACCCAGAGGTCACTACCACCACTATAAAGGGAAGAGCTGTAAAGGAGGACTGTCAGGGTAGTCCACAGCCAGGTCTGGGAAGGCAACCTATGCAGTCTAGAATAATGGAAGCTAAAAATATTGTCACTTTAATAATGCAAAAGTGCCTTCTGAATTCAGCAAGCAGTTCTCAAGACAACAGGCATAGCGAGCAGTACTTTTAGTCTAGCAGCAATTAATTCAGCTGTGAGCTGCAGTGAGAAGTGACCTGCCTCACTTCACTATGAAGCCTTGAGGAAGGATTTTGCCTAAAGCAGCCATTTGTGAGTGAGTCAGGTAGGTAAACTGAATTTAAAAGAGCCATTCTGCTCACCAAAACCTCTCTTAACACAGTGAAGGGAAAAAACCAAAAACAACACCACAAAAAAACTACAAAAAAAGAATAAGAGAAAGACCAACATTTAAATTTAATTGGGAGACTTTCTACTGGCACCTGTGTATCTTCAAAAGTCCAGAGGACTGACAACAGGATTTTCTTATAGTCCCTATAACCTGGAGAAATTGTCAAACTGACAATTGTTAAGTCTTTATCATCACCTTCATTCACCCTTCTCCCCTCGATCCCGATTCACTTCATGGGAAAAGAAAACACATCATGAGGAAAGACTCTCAGGTACAGACATAATTTCATATGTCCATAGCCTATCATTGTAGGCTGGAAGCTGACAGTGCTCATTTGGAGAGAAGTGTAGGAATAATTTTCCCAGAATAACTCTTCCTTTTAAAGCCCTGTGTGATTCTGAGGGTAGCATGCATGTCCAGATCCATATTATCATAGTGAGGATTACAGGCAGTGATAGCTCAAACAGTCCAGACCAGGAGAGAATACCTGATAAATGCTTTCTAACCTGATGCAAAGTGGAAGTGCAAAGAACAAACACTTGCTCTAAGGCCCCATTGATTGGAACTGACATGCTGAACGTTTCCTGATGCTGCAGAATGGCAAACTACATCAGAGGTAATTCTTGGAGCATTTCAGGAAGGGATAGGAGCTGAGAGATAAGCATGCTGATCTCTCTTGGTAGAGATATTAACTAGAGTAATTGATGACCACCTTAGATGAAGCTGGTGAATTACAGGTGACAAAAAGGGAAATCTAGGAAGGAAAGCCTAATGGCAACATTATAAATTAAGAAAGCTATTTCAATGAACCTGGAGCCTACATACATCTAGAGTTATAACCCATGACAGCTGCCAGATGGCAAGTGTAAAGCATCTGACTGTTGCCAGAGGGGCTAAATGTCTTTACTAAAATTTCACGTGGCCCAGGTGCTACCATCTGATGAAAGATTATCTAAGAGGGGAATAACAATGAGTTAGGCAGTTTACCTGGGCTGGAAATAAAGGGATATTTGCAGTAAATCCCTTTAGAGTCCCTGAGATAGATATGTCCACTTAAACACTGCCCAGGGAAGAACATACAGCTTTTACTGATTGACAAAACAGAGTCAGAAGGATCCACACTTCCAAGAGCCAGCCTTTGTCTCAGGGTGAAACAATTGCAAATGCAAAACTGGCTTCTAGACTGGAAGCAAGACCTGAACAGAGAACCCTCTTCAGGCATCAAATAATCCAAAATCCCGAGAGGCCCAGAATGGGACTCTGAACACTGATGTGTCTGAAGAGCAGATTGGAATCTCCAAGGCAGAAGGGAACAGTGCTTCCAGTGTAATTTCCTCTCTTGAGGATTGATTTGCTAAGTGTCAGTGCCAAATTCTAGGAAACAATTCTTTAATAAGTCTCTTTGGAAACCTCTTAGAACCAGGAAGTCTTGCAGTTTAATGCTAATCCAAAGAAGTGAATAAACTCATAGATATTTTTCTTGAACAGGAGATTTAATTAGGCAGTTCTGATATTTTGCCATGACATAGTCTGGCTCTGCTGATCTGGCAGTGTGCAAGGCAGGGCAGAAGTTACACTTGAGACAACCCAGCTCTGATAAGCCTTGCATCTGAAGAGGAGTCTGGAGTTTTAGCTAACCAATCTCAAAAGGCATGCTTCCTGTTTTTAGTTTTATGTTTTTAGAGGGTTTCTTTGGTTTGTGTTTTGGCTGGGTTTTTTCCAAAACAGAACTTGAATCATCACAAATTAAATATTTGTTTAGGCATTAAACTTTCCAAAAAACATAAGCACTTACTGAGAACACAATCATCATTTAAAGTCATTCTCAAGAAAAAGCATTTCCCCAGAAGACATTAAAAAAAACAAAGAAAAGAGAAAAATTGGATTAGATTAAAGAAAGAGGACTAAATATTACGTGGCCAGAAGTTAGATGGTTTTTCTTCCACAGCCAAGCAGGGAGATAGGGAAAGGACAAAGAAAAAGAAATGTCAGAAGAGAAACTAAAGCCAAATTAACTAAGGAAGTTCTGGTTTTAAAAGTGATGGTAGTGATACAGTAAGAAAACCCTTAGAAAAGGCACTCCAGCAAAGCTGAGATAAGCAAGTTGTCAACAGAAGAGTGAGCCCAGCCTAAGAGACTGAATCCCGTTTTTGTTCAGCAGTGAACTAAGTTACATTGCCAGTACAATTTAATACTTATTTCTTCTTTTTACCTATCTTAGAAGTTCAAAGATCCACTGTAGTAAAATACATAACAAAACAGTATTCAAAAAATTCTTCTATTTTCTGAATTTGGCTGTGAAATTTTATGCTTTGAATCATTCATTCTCACAAGACACGGCAGCTATGTAGACAATAAGCTAGGGGAGTGCCCAAGGCGTAACTAACCAGAGTTGGGTCATGCAAAACCTGAAAAACGTTAGGATGTAGAGATTTTTTTGTCTCATTCAAAGCACAAGCTGAAACCAGAACAAAAATGTAAAGGAAGGAAGTAAAAGTCTGCCCAGTTGGAATCCAGTTTGGTTTCTCTACAGCCTCATCAGTAGCAAACAATGATTATAAGAGCTGCTTCTGTTCTGCGAGCTCCTGGTGCTCATCACTCTCTTACATTTCCTTTTACTGTTCTAAAGCAAGGCCTGAGACAATTTCTTAACCAAAATCTTACCTATAAGTGGTTCAGGTTGAGGCTTTTCCAGTGTACCAGAGATATTTCTATTTAATCTCATTCAAAGTGTTCACATTTTCCAGTCGGTGCTAAAACTGGCAGTGGCAGATACTTTTTTTGGGGATTTTTATTTTTAAACTCATATTTAATCCCTGAATATCATGATACGGAACTTGGAGTTCTAGAAGAATGTGTGGAAGCATTTAATCAAGGTTAAACAATTCCACCCTACAGGAAAGGTGAACTAGAACTTGGTTTACCATTATAAAATATAGGGGGTTTATGCCTAGGATAACATTTGCAGTGATTCTAATGCAAAGAAAATTTGGGAATACTCTTGCAAATGCAAAAGAAGGAGAAATTTAAATTTTACAGACTCAGAATTCATGTCTACCTGCTTAGTCTACAAATTCTATAGCTGGCATATTGTGATTCTTTCCTATTTAAAATACTCCTGTAATTATAGCTTTGGATCATTACTCCGTATGCTTTTAAGCAGTAAGATGACAGACTCTGTTTCAGTGATGAGATGCTGGGACAGGGAATGTAGAGAATGCAAAAATGAGCAAAATACTTGGAAGTTCTGGGCACTTGTTAAAGAAAACGACATCATTTCATACTCCTCAGAATAAGCTATTTACTAAGCAACCTGACGAGTTTATATTGGGATACAAGGTTAAAAAAACACCAAACATACAAACCTAACAGAACATCAAGATTACCCAAGTATACCTGGATTTTTAATATAAAAAGCTTAAAAAATAATTGCAGACATTAATTCATCTAAAAACTATAAAACAAGCTTTGCTTATAAATGCAAGAATAAATCATTTGAAGTGGCTAAAAGCCTTTTAAGACTGCTTCTTTCAAAATGCGCTGTATCAAGAAGATGTAAGATTCCTATAAAATGCTGGAACACAGCATTAGAGGAGCTGCTTTTCTAAGAGGTTGTAGAAATACCTTTTAATCTAAACGCCTCGCTAAGCACATCAGCCAACTAAACAGCATCAAAAGAACGGGTGACCAAAAACAAAGGACCTGTTTGGGCTGTTGTTTCAGGGACTAAAGGTAAAGGACCACTTACTTACCTTACTTAGCTGGCTATTCCAATTTTCTTTAAATGTTTTCTTCTTCAGCACAGCCTCAGGCTTTTATAAATACCACACATTTAATGAAACCTTCACTCTTGCTACTGCTGTGCCTGCTCACTGTCCTACATTGCTTTTGCTCAGGTGGGTCATTAAACTCAGTGACCTAAACTAAGAATTTTTTTATTCACTCTAGCACAAAAAAAGCCAAAAGCACACCTCTGGGAGAACAACGAAGACATTTAACACTAAACTATCACAAAAATGCAGGTATAAGATACAAATCTAACAAGTGATTATACCAAAGCAGTACAAAGAAGTGCCTAATTTTGAGTTTTTTGATTAATTTATCACTGTACATAAGAGAAGTAGGTCATGTTTGCACACTATTTTTTATACTGAGTTATAAATTAATAGTTTAATTATCAGTTTAATTGTCAGATACATTCACAAATAGCACCAATTTTTTGGAGGAATGAATGGCATTTTGAAGGACAGGATTGTAGTTCATCACTTGCTTGATAAATTG
Source organism: Dicrurus megarhynchus (assembly GCA_013399195.1). Classification (NCBI taxonomy): domain Eukaryota; kingdom Metazoa; phylum Chordata; class Aves; order Passeriformes; family Dicruridae; genus Dicrurus; species Dicrurus megarhynchus. Next base: position 107,493 of record VXAD01007239.1, read on the forward strand.
GATTAAGCTCTACATTAAAAAAGAATAAAAATGAACAGACTGGGAAGATTCATCCTGACCACAAGGCACTCCGAAGCTGTGCCACTCTATGGCACTCCAAAGGATCACTCTATCCAAATTCTACATGATTTTATGCTGAGAGTCCAGATCAACTCCTGTGTACAATTCTGAGGAACAGAGGACTGGAATCTCAACTAGACTGCAGAAAAAGCAAAGCTGGAGGAAGATGGCCTACAATGAAATATGAAAATTTGAATAAGGAACAGGTATAGAGTGTGTGGAATTGGAGGCAGAATAAAGAAAACTTAAGAATATCTGCCTCATAAGAATATTCTTAATTTAGGAAGACACCTCATAAGACAGCAATTTAACCACTATTAGTGAAGACTCAGTTTGGATGTTAGTAAAAGATCTACAAAGTTCTCCTTAAATTTTCTATTAAATATAATACATTGAAGTTTTTAAACTTGGAGAGATGAATTTGTTCTTCTTGTTGACCACTTCAGAACAGATTGCTAAAACATCCACCAAAATTCTTCATGGAATATTTATCCTTCCTCAGAGAGCAAGGAAGACAGATGAGAAGAGGTTCAGCTCTACGTTTCTAATATTCTACATTATTTATCAGACTGAATCTATGACACTGCATGCATGTGTTGATTAAAATGGCCCATATAGACACTCCTGCAGTCAGTCAGTGGTGATTGCTGCCCTCGGGTTTAATTTGCCTTCGAAACAATTTGCAGACTGTTGCTAAACATTACAAAAGAGAAAGATCAGCAGTCTGCATGACAAGAGCTGGGAATGGTTTGTGTAAAGAGGCCAATGGGACAGATACCCAAAGCTTTCGCAGGGCCTCACTGTTCTCCTGAGTTGTACAATGACCACAGGCCCTACCACTATATCCCCAAATTTCTGTGGCTGAGTTTGGCATCTTGGATTCCCCAGCCATATTTAATTTAGCTATTTAACATGTGTTTGTGGGAGACAAAGTGATTTTAAGGCTGAATTGTGTCCTGTGTGTACTACAAGGAAAAAAAAAAGAGTAAGTTTTGGCTGCATTAAGTAAACAAACAACAGCAAAATCAGATTTTAAAGTCTCAGTTGTCTCGGAGGAGAACAGATTTAGAATGGTGGAGTACAAACAACACTTCTCTAAAAGTCTCAAGTATAGACATAACCAAAAATGGTCCAGAAAAAAATACCTGTCCAACCAAGAATTTTAACAGCTGTGCTATTTATAGGATCATGACCCTGCAGCTTGATGAAGATTGACTGTACCTGGTGACCTGCAGAGTCACACAAGAGTAAATGAGCCATGAGGAGGTTACAGGAGCTGCTTATTGCACGTCCAAATGGGCTGCAGCACTGCCCCCGCTCCAGCTGGACTGTGACCCCTGAAAACAGTGCTTTTCCAGCCTAAGTGTACCACATCCGTGTCAAAAACTCCATGTTAGCCCTTCTTTACCACCTGGCTCCTCCAGCACGTGCTCCCCTGCAGTACTTTGAGGCACTGCCCCTGATGGTCAGTCTAACACTCAAGAGCCGGCCAGAGCAGCAGCCCCAGCCCCAGCCCCAGCGGGGTCTGGCCTGAGCACAGAGTGCAGTCAGGTTTTCTCCATGAAAGGTGTTGTAACTCACACCTCACAGCTTGAAAGTGGCACTCAGAGGCTTGCAAATCAAATGTTTTACAGTCTCTAAGTCATGGAAGGAAAATCTTATTTGGTCAGTTTCTGTTTCCTTCTATCCTGGTTATACTGGGAAGTGTTCTAATATGAATGAAGCACTTGCTTCATACAGTGCCTTGTTTTGACTACTATCTGAACAGTAGATATGTCTCCTTATGGAGGCAGAGGCTTATGCCTGTAGCCCAAAAGCAGCATTTAGTCTCTTGCCATTATTAAGGAATCTTCCCTGAGTTCTGTTCCACTGTGTAACTCGTTGAGTGACATATGCTCCATCTGACACAGGGAAAACAGAACTGCGAGTGGCATTCAAGTTACTGTACACACAGCTTTTCCTGACTCTGCACAGCTGTTTAGCCACCCTTAGCATCTCCACTTTCTAATAAAAACACTTGGCAAACCCTTGAAACAAACATTTTTTTTCTTCTGGTTGCTACCACCCAGCCATGATACAAGGGACATCTGTATTTACCACTGCAAGCATTCTTTGGATACTTAAATGAGAATCTTACATCTGTATCCACAGAGGCAGAACAGGCAGACACCATCTGAATAAACTTCATTTAATTGTGCTAACGCGGGATGAGCATGGTGAGTACTTCTTGTGCCACAGATATAAAAATCTAGTTACAGATAAACTTTGGAACTCCCACCTGCCGATTAGAACTCTGAGTTCAGATTGCAATCCATACAATGCAGCTAATTAAACAACCTTCCTTCAGCTGAGATCCACTGGGCCATTTTTTTCCATCTATATAGAATTTCCATTTGCTTCCCACTCTGACAACTTCAAAATGCCTCTGTACTTAGCAAAGCTTAGTGAGTTTCTCACTGTGAATTACACATAAAGACAAAACTCAGGCCAAATTTTTCTCATTAGCCCCAGCCACAGAGATATTAAAAACTGAAATGAAGAAATTAATGATGACAAGCTTCTTTTAAAATAGAGGAAGCATCACTATTTTGACTTCTTAGGAGTAGCTGATCCTTCAATACTAGCTTATTCTTTAAAAATCCAACCTTATTAAAAAGTCCATATTAAAAAGACTTCTCCCAAATAGGAATGTGTTTCATTTTAAGGAAGATGGAGTTATTCCAGCCTCAAAGAAGTTCTCACTTATTCTAGATTTTCTTACAAAATGTATGAAAACCAGACAGAGGCCTCTAAGCAAATTCAATAGGAAAACTGGGCAATTACTTATTGAGTTTGCACACCATATTTGCTATACACAAAAATATAGAAGAAATATAGGAAGAGATGTTGATTTCTCTCTCCTTGCAGATCACCAAAATTGGAACTTTTGAGTATTTCCATTGAAAAGCTTGAAACCTGAGGCAAGTGAAATCTTCCACCTAGAAGTCATTGTTAAAATTACTATCAACATTATTATACATCCTGTAAATTATTAACAATATAATTCAATATTTCTAAGCCTGGAAAGTCAAACAGCAAACAAAACCTCATGTGAGAGTCTACATACATCATTTCTACCTTCTTCCATAAATATGATATATATTCTCAATCTCCAGAATTCCCTGCATGAAGTAGCTGAAAACACCAGTTTGTGAATCATTGCTCTGGATTCCAATCCTTTTCATAATAAACACTTCATCCCACTGAATGTGTTCATTAAGTAAAGTACTACTGAGCATAAATAAAACAGCAGAATCTAATTTATGAATGATAAAACAGTCATTACAGCCGTGGTAAACACTTCTCAGAGTCATATTCTACATCCCAGTGGACAAAAATATCAACGCAAAGAAACCCAAAACCCAAAATGTGAATAGAACAATTTTGATATTTGCTTTGGATAAAAGGTTCAGGTGTCCTGGGCTCTAGTTTAAACAACTGATGCTCATTTTTAACTGTATGAGTGTGGGAAGGTGAGCTGAAGTCCAGGTGCAGGAGCCTTGATCCCTTGAACATGCATAGGATATAAAACACACTATGTTGTCCTCATGTCAGCATCCACAAACATTTATGCTTACTTAAACATGGTCTGCGTCCTGCTGTGCATATAAAATCTCCCTTTGAGCCAAGCAAGCAGTAAGGAACACTCCAAGGGGTGTAGGTCAGGGAAAGTTCTCTCACCTGGAAAGATCCTGCATGGTCTTCCTCTTTGTCACCTTCTTTTCCTTCCTTGAGGGCAATCAATGTGAACCCTCGAAAATAGGCAGGAGTGGCAGCAGAAAGCGTCACTGAGACGTGATGAACAGAGAGATAACAAAAACATAACATTAATTGTGAAATCAGCCACTTACACATAATTTCACTGTTTGAAAGGTGTGTGTTCTAAGTTGGCATTAACCAAAGCTAGAGCACTGACAACAGAGAGCCAAGCCAGCCAGAATACAAAATGTTCAGTCCAAGTTTCCACATCAACTAACTGAGAAACACTGGCATGAAATACCTCAGCTTTTTTTTTTACCCCCACTTTTTTTTAAAGCACATTGATAATCTGCTCAGATCTACAGGAGGGTTGTTTCGGTGGTGGTTTGGGGGTGGGGGCACACATGTTTACTTCTTTGTGGAGTTTTTTTTGGTGACAGTTTTTGTTTGTTTGGGGGGTGGTAATGTGAGGGAGCACCTCCTAAATATTTAAATTCAGCTTTTGTCCTGCTCTCAGCACAAAAAATGTATTTTAGTACACAGAAAGTCTCTCTGTCTGTAATGCCAGATGACCACATTGCCTGCTCCAGCTCAGCTACACTCAACACGGCACTCCAGCTTCTGGAAACGGGGGATCTCAAAATATCCTTCCTCTGCTTCATCCTCAGGGCAAAACAGGACACAAAGTTAAACTCATGGCTGAAGCTGGCCTCTAAAGGTTTTGCTGCCAGCTCTGATTGCCAAACCAATCTCACACATCAGCAAACACCCTTCTTCACATACCTGTCCCAACCAGGAAGGCAGCACTGAATCCACCAGCAAAGAACAGATAACGTAATGCTGACTAATCTGATTTCACCATGCTCAACATCAAGATTAAATTCCTGATTTTATGCCAGTGCAAGATAGCTTTGTGTGATCTTTCTGTTTGCCACCAGTAGCACTCAAGCACCACCCAGCAACGCTTGAGTTCGCAGAATCACAGGATGTTCTGGGTTGGAAGGGACCCACAAGGATCATCAAGTCCAGCTCTTAAGTGAATGGCCCCTACAGGCATTCAACCCACGTTTTCAGCACCAGGCTCTAACCAGCTGAGATAATCTCAGGGTCATCAGCTGAGGCTCTTTTCAACACTATCAGAAAGACAGAATGAGGCAGAACTTTTAAAATTGCCAAACTCTCCTCAACAACTTATAGGAATCCTTTCCTGAAACGGGAAAATTTTAGGAGAAAAAAAAATTATTCTAGAATTAAACTAAAAGAGACAGAAAATGGAACTCTTACTGCTTTAAAGTAGCTTTTACTTTAAGCATAATGCAGACAGCATTGCTCGTAGGACTTTATTGTCACACTGTCCTACCCTGACAGGCACAATAAAAACTGAAGACCACCCACAGTTTTCAGAGCAAGCTGCAACTACCAGGGCTGCTCCATAGAAGAGTACCCACAAGAGACTCTCTCACAAACAGTCTGTGAGGGGTTGAATCACATTGCTAAAAATTATAGATTGCCCTGAAGAGATATGGATTTCAAAATATGCCCCAGAGTTCATTTGGAACGTATGGAGAGCTCTTTGATCTAGAAATTGAGTAGCAAAAAAATACAAAATAGGCTATCTGAAAATTTCTAGCATTATGCAGCTGTATTTGGGTCTAAAACTCATGGTGTTTGTACAAATACCTAACTTTTCTGACTATATGTGAAAAAAAAGGATTGGAAAGATTTATTTCAATTTTCAAACTTTTGTGTACGTGCCGTGCTTTGACCCATAAACCTGCAATCACCTGTACAAGTCTGGGGCAGTGACTGGCATAATAGCAAGTTCCCCAACTCTCAAGATTTTCAACACACTTTTCATTCCATAGAACCTTATTATGTGGTTAAATGTCGTGATTCTGAGGGAGAAAGAAAATTTCCCATATTATATACCAAAACTGGGTAGCAGCATAATACCATTATAATTTCTGCTTACTTTACGAAGTTTTGCTCCGATTCATTAATTCATTTTCTGCCCAACAAATAGTATGATTAGTCCAATTTTGCAAACTTCTGCAGCTCTGTCTAAATGAAAACCCACAGGCAGGCTCTCAGCAATAAGTGAGAACAGCACACTGCTGAACTCAACGGAGATGAACACATTACTCCTGCTTGAACACTGATTCTTAGAAATTACTTGCCATAAAGGTCTCTTACATGCAACAATTTTTTCCGTATCATATGCAATTAAAGACTCTGAATCACTGTGAGTAAAAGGTTACACCATAAATACTTAAATATGTGCAGAAGGAAACAGAGGATCCAGCTGTGAATTGACTCAACAGTTTTCATTTTCCTCACAAAGTTATAGATCAAACCAAACAGTTTTCAAAATTCTGGACACCTACCTATAAAACAGAGATCTGAAATGCTACAGAAGCATCAGAAAAAAAGCAAAAGTAAGGTAATTCCAAAGCCTGACTCATAGTTTTTGAATGCCTGGGGTTAGCAATACTCCTGCTGTGGCTGCAGTCATTTTAACCCCGCATAAATCCACGCTTCCTCCAAGAGGAGCGATGCCGCCCTCCCCCAGGCTCGCTGCTCACTCGGCAGCCGCATGCAGGCAGCTGCGCTCTCAGCTGGGCTCGGGAACACATCCAGCCGAAAAGGAAAACAAACCAAGCCCAGGCGGAGAGTTCAGCTGGGTCCATCCGTGCGCGGCCGGACACACGGACACGGGGACGGGCCGGGAGGGCAGGGACCCGGCCCGTGGGGATTTAGCGTCTGTGCAGCCTCAGCTGAGACACTAAGCGGGGTGTGCGCTTTGGGAGCCCTGAGCTAGGCCAGAACCCTGGCAACACCTGAGCCGGGAAGGTTTCTGGCAGCGCTCGGAACCATCCTGTGCTGAGGCGAGGCCACAGCGCCAAGGGTTGTCCCGAGCGCTCCCAGGCGCAGAGCTCCTTCTGGGGCTGCCGCTTGAGCCGCTGGCTCTGGGCTGGGGGTTCCAGCACGGCAGAGGCTCGCACTGCACGGGCAGCGCTCGGAAGCTGTCACACCACGTCTGCTTTTCACAAGAGACCGGCTCTTTGTTGCGTAAGAGCTGAGAGTTCTTGGGCTAAACTCTGCCATTTTAAGCGACAGCTGAGTCCTGCTCACACCGTGTTCACGCTAATTAACTTTAACTGAACAATATGAACTTCCTGCAAAGATCAGTTAAATCTCAGTGCAAGCCTCAGAGTTAAGGATTTCACTTTAAAGGGAAGATTACGTATCAGCAGTTACTTTTGTCTGCTTCCATCCCTCCGGCAAATCTCTAATTACTTTACAAGTTGCACTTTGGCACACACCTTCAACACGCTCCTCTTTCCCCAGTGTCCCAAGCTAAAGGTGGGGTGATCAAAGCAGTTGCTCCTTTGGTTTCAGGCAGGAAATCTGACTTTTCTCATCCTACACAATTCACATCCTGTGCTGTACCTTGCACAAGTACCAACAAATACACATTCCATATTTAATCCATATTTTGTGAAACGTGGGAATGGCTAATACAGTTACAGAATGAGTGCTTGTTTGCAAAGTGTTTGCATGTTGAGGGAAGAAGAAAGAGATGGAAAGAAAAAGACTCAACATTCCTTAGAAGTCCCCAAACCAATGCAGTGGAGCGCAACACCTTAAATGAGCCTTTACTCAAAAACTGAGAAAGTGGACTGACCTACAAGTGGAAATTCCATTAAAACCAGAAACAGCATCCACATCAAAGGTATATATGTAAGGATTATAAGTAGTCTAATCCTCCTTTTCTTCTTCGGAATAATAATTTCATGATATAATAGCAGAAGGTATGTTTGCTGCATGGTATTAGCATGTGGACATACTACTGCGTTTTTGTGGAAGCAATTTTATTTACATTTTAATAGCATGAAACTTACCTCATTTTTTCATGGAAATCTCATGCAATCATTAATCTAACTCTACAATCAATAAAGCTGGGACTGGGCATTTTCAAGGATCATTACCCTGTAGCACCATCCAAACGTAAGGCTCATTTGTGCCTTTGAATGCAATGAGGACCCTGACCTTCAGTGGAATCAAGAGCAGCTCCACCAAGGTCGAAGGTAACCAGCAGGGAGGAGAGGACCTTGGCCACAGGATGGTGTGCCCACAAACCTGGTCCTACAGGAAGACCTGGTCCTACAGGAAGACATTTTTAATTGTCTGACAGGAGGAGAATGTGCCATTATTTACTGCTGCCAGTGTCTGCAGACAGAGGAGGTGAATACCCACTCAGAGAAATTATTCAGTGCCCAGGGCCACTGTTTTCTATCACAGCTCCAGAGGTGGAAAACCAAGGCTTCACTGCTCCATACACACAGATCCACCCACGGTTTCCCCCTTAGGGCAAATAGATTCTGGTTGATCTAAAGGTGAATAACGGCAGGGGAGCCATAAAAACTTCCCCAAAGGCACATAGCAGCTGTGAACTGTGGTCTCCTGATTCCCACACTGCAAGAGTGCTGAGATATTTCCTCCAGTCATTGCAGCTTGAGAGTCTGATGTGTCACATCAGCCGGTGTCATGAAGATAAATGGCTGTCCCTGTACTGTCACTTTTGTGGAGTACATTTGCATGTACAGTTAATTCCTGTGCTATCCACCTTGAAAATACTAGTTTATTCCAACAACCCACTAGGGAATGTGCCAGGGATCCAGATTGCTGTAAACCAGGCAGGGGCCATGGAAACAGGAATGTCTGGCTCCAACCCTAAGCAGGTTGTGCAAGTCTTCTGCCATGTTGCATATCTAGTAATTTGCAGGTAAATAAATACAAACAAACAAATAAAACCCCACAGACCTGTCATAATATCTCATTTTTTTAATCATTAGTTGGATTTTCCATCCTTTGCAAAAAACAGTAATTTTCAGTTGGACTCTAGAATTGCCTTTGACAAGGAGCTCTCAAAACTTTCTGTATGTTGTTAGTTTTAACTGATGCTGTAGATAACATATATGTTACAGCAACGTTTACTTGTGTTCTTCCAACCATTCAGGAGGTGTCCTGAAAGAACAATCTACACACCCTAATGTGCCACCTGAATACTTCAGTCCTAAGTATCAGAAACATAGGCACGTATTTTGTTCTACATTTTAACTTTTTACAATTAGCTGTAATTTTCTCACTTCCAAGCAGCTATAATAGCCTAATGTGATTTTATTAATTGAGTTCCTAATGCTAAGACCTAATATCTCCAGAAAATTAGTTCTGCTAATTCATCTGGGAGTTTCTTTCTTCCTACATTTCTATGCAATAGAAACTTCTTTGGTAGATGACTGAAAGTGTCCAATAACGTTTTTTCAGAAGTGAATTCCAAAACTTTTAAAGAACGTTCACATTTGTCACTATCAAAGAACTTGGCACATCTTTTTCCTGCTTCGTAGATGTATCAAGTTGACATGCCACATGAAATCCTTCAGGCTCAAGGTACTAATCCTAGTGTCTGGAACAGCTAACCAGCTTGTGGGTAATGTGCATTTCCTCACATCACATCAAAATAAAGCAATTTTGGGGAAAAAAAATCAAATCAATATCGTGCAAAGTTACAGACTGACGCTCAAAACAGGTGAACCACTGCTGCAGATGTATTTCTCAACCTTTGAAAAAACACAATGATTATGCTACATGCTACACCTTTTTTCCCTATCTATACTAAGATTCCCATGTTCATGCAGTGGGAAAACATTTTCTCAGCCCTTTACAGCTCTTTATCCTGGATCTAAGAAACACTTAGAAGAATCTCCTGATTTTTTTTCCAAAGTGACACCTACAAAGTATGTTAGTTATGGTACCTAAAAATGTCCAAATTCTTTTTAAAGTGCTTTTAAAATACAAGGTTAACAGTACATTCCAAGAAGGTTTATTTCTGAAGGCAGTATATAGTGAGGCAGGAAAAGTGACCAAAACCTGCATTTGCCTATTAATTAGTAAAATACACTCAAATGTGCTTTGGAAGTTCATTTCAAGGATTGTATGTGACATAATCAGGGAAGAACGAATGCCTCCATCTCTTATTTACAGTGGTCGTTAGCACTGTCTCTGCCTCTTTCCTGTTTGAACCATCTGTTCATTTACCCAGAAAAAAAAGAGGGGTGGGATAAACGTAATTGGAAAATGTGGGAAGTTGGCAGTGTGCTGCATCATGTTTGCCCATATGCTAACTCATTATATTAACATTCATATTTCTGGGCAAGAACAATTAGCTCCGAGTTTCCTCTCCTTCCTGCTGAATGTTGAAGCTTCTCCCATGCACTGGGTTATATTTAAAGGGACAGGAAGAAATCCCACAGAAGTAGGTAAACTGGGGAAGAGCGTGCTTTGTATCGCTGCAACTTGTGATCTTGTGAGAGCACTGAGCCGGTAGAGAGGATTCATAAAAGAAAGGAAATTCCTCTTAATGAGGAATGCTTGGGAGTAAAGTGATACACTGAAACCCAACTCCATCTCACTTGTCACGGAAGCATCCCCAATAAAGTAGTGCGTGGGGGTATATTACCCTGTCTTAACCCACACAGTTACACACACACACGCCAAGAGGGATCCGGGGCTGACAGGCAGAGACACGCTACCGTTCCAGAGCCGCTTATCCTCACCATTATCGTTAGTATGGGATGTAGAGGGTGTCCAACTTACCCCGGTAACTGTTTCCAGGCTTGTAAAATTCTGGATCGCCCTCCACCCTGAGGCTGAATTCATTGTACCCTTCCCTCCTGGTGCCTTGGGCTCGCAGGATCCGACTGCAATATCCCTCGGATTTCGCGGCTTTCTCCAAGGTTTCGTCAGAAAAACCCTTCGCCACCAAGGGGAAAGTCAGCGCCAGGAGCCGCAGGGCCAGCGGCTGCAGATGCGCTCCCATCCTCGGCGCTCCGCACAACTTTTTGTGGCCGGGGCGGCGGTGCCCGGGAGCNGGGACGCTGCTGTCTCCCAGACACCCAGCGCAGAGCTGCTGCCGCTCGGGCTGAGCCCACAGACCTGAAATTAATCACCCGCATTCCTGCCGAAGTCTATAGTTACTGTAGGGATAACAAGGCTCAAAGAATTTCCCGACACCCCTCCACCCCCCGTCTTTCTCCGAACCAGCAGACATGATAAACATTACCAACTAAACCAGCGCAGATGGACGGAGACAGCCCTCGCTCGCTGCACGCCTGACAAGCGTCGGCTGCAGCTCCTCGGGTACCACGGAGGGCAGAGAGAGATGCGGGGAGGCGGCTGTGCCAGAAACACGAGACGCATCCCCACACCCGCCTGCCGCTGTGCACATCAGAGACGCAAAGCTGTGTGAGTGTGCTCACAACAGCTGTGAGCACAGTTCACCTCAGCGAGCGTGGGAGGTCTGCTCCAACACTCGGGAAAATCCCAGCAGATGCACACAGGAGAAAGCAAGGGGAGAGCAGGGCTCATTATTTTGCCTTTACACAAGGCACACTGAGGCGCAACGACACTGAATGACTTATCTAAATCCACGAAAGAAGATTACAACGCTGGACAAAAGAAAGGGAACCTAGACCCCTGAGGTCCCTAACTCCAGGGTTTTGATCCTAAATTGCTGTTCTTCTCTCTCTCCCTCCCTCCACTGCTTTGTAAGGGAAGGAGAAAGCAGGAAAGGTCTTCAAGCAGGAGCTGAATACTTTCAGGGTGACAGATGCACAAGAGGGCACAAATCTCTTTCTAACCCCTTTCTCCAGGTTAGGACTGTAGCAAGTGGATGAATACAACTGCATTTATGCACAACTTCCAAGAAGTACGAGAAACAGCAAGCAGTTTGAAATCCTCCTGGACCCTCACTAAGGCATTTGTTAGCGTCAGATTTGCAAATTTTTGGGTTCCAAACTTACCTTTGGAAGTTGATTGGCAACAACCTCACATTGTGTGCCAAATAAAGGTGTTTATTTGAGGTCTCTGTGAGGATGCAGGACCTTTCACTTTCTGAAAGTTTCCTTGCCAAGAGCTTTGCTACTGTAAGCTTGTTTATATTTCAGTCTGTATGTTACATGCTTATAAAGAACATAAACTGTCACAGCCTCAAACTCTTCATTCTCTAAAGATAACATTAACAGTTGGATGAGATTTTAGCTTTTGCTGCAAACACAGAGCTACTGGCAATGTCCCTTCATGTCTGTGAAGAGGTGGCAGTCAAGCTTTCATAACTACACTGAGTGGTAACATCCAAACCACAAGGACATGCCTGCTTCGACACCTGCTACAGTGGCTGGGGCTGACTGCAGAGACTTCCACTGCTGAGAAAAGAGTCAGATTAGGGAAGGATAAGAGGTCTTTACAGCACAAGTTGCTTTTTCTGATCCTCACATCCCACTGGAGGAAGGAGAATGAGCAATCCTGACTTTCCAGTGTAATACCCCAGGTCCTCTGCTTCCACTCAGTCTGCTCCCTTCATGGTTGACCCTCCACCCAACCTGCCAGTACAAAGACAAACCGATCCATCATCTTTAGGGTAACAATATTCAGCCTGCTTTTGCTACTGAAGCCTTGAGTTGGCACAGTTATGCAGAATATTTAGTTTCATGCTTCCAAAGACCCATGTTCATGTGGGTAATTAAGTGACTACAGTTCAGCAATGTCATAAACTCTTGGGTCTCATTTGACCATGATCTTCACCTCATTCATTTATGAGAACAAGCTTTGCTTTATGCAGGTTCCTCAGTCAAAGATACCTGTAAATTTGATTAATTCTCCATATTTGACTTCTCATTTCTTTTGCTGAGATTGATTGAAAACCTGACTAAAGAGTTCCTGACAGGAACTGCACAGGCTTGAGCACAATCCACCTTTGTTTTGAGACAATGTTGTGTTCTAACTCAATGCTCCTCGAAGTGTTTTTAGTCCTTTTCAGATTTTTTGTTGGTTTTTATGGTAACTAATTCATCAGCATCTATTGACTCTTAACTTTCAATAGATTTTTTATCTCTTACTTTTTAATTCTTGAATTGGCCTGGTCTGTTACTTCTGGTACTTTTTTTTGTTCAAAAGCATTGTAAAGTTTCCTGGAAAGGCATAACACAGTGTCTTTCTAAAAGTGAATGCTCCAACTTAGCAACTGATATAGACAAATTAACCTGCACTGCCTACAGCCATGAAATGAGTAATTTGTTGTAGAGATGGTTTAGAATATGGGCAATGTCATTAAGCGTGGGCATCCTCGGGGTTTTCTATTTGTTCTCCTAATTAGTGTGTGTTTGCCTAAAGCATCCAGCATGATGTATCAGTCAAAGATGCATGCAAACTGATGAGCCCAACCATCCATGGCAAATTTAACAGAGGAAGCCTCGTATCTTGGAGACTGCAGCGCTGCTTTCCTTTGTGCGCTTTCTAGGATGAATAAAGTTGCTGTCCATGACTATTAGGCATAACAATCATTACTGGGATAATATTGCAGCTGATGGAGCTGTAATGGTTGGAGGAAACTCTCTCTTCCCTCCCCCTCGCCTCCACAGAGTGGGCTTTTTCCTAACAAACAAAAATCACTTCACAAGATCAGCAGTCTTTCCTACTTTTTGCTTCCCCAGTAAAGGAGCCCATTTTTTCAAGTGCTATTTTAGAAGACTGCACGAAGTACTGCAGAATAGCCCTGCGATGACTGAAAGATATGATAGGGGGCATTTAATTTTTTTTTCCTTCTGCCTCTGTGATTTCAAATAGTTGTTTGAAGACTCAGGAATTACCTACAAAGCAACAATGTGCAGTGCAATTCTTGGCTACACGACACCTGATTTTAGAGACCCTAGACCTCAAAGTAAACCAATGCCTCAGGTAAGTATCTGAACTGACTACATGAATATTAGACCCCTTAAAAGAGCCAGGTCACAGAGCAGAGGCCAAAAAAACCAGCCAAAATGAAACATCAGGGTGGCAGGTGCCCTAAGTCTCAAAACGATCAGGTGCTTGATAACATCTCTGGGCTGTAGGATTCACCTCCCTAAACCCAGGAGCTTTAGTATTTTCTATAAATAAATATAGTGATAATAATAACAGGGGGATACATCTCTTTCACAAGATGTCTGGCAGGAATGTTACCCATTCTTATACAAGAGCTAATGATTAAAATATTCCTGTAGAATGTCAGAAATAAATGGGTTTCAGCTCCTTGCTTGGTTTGCAAGTCCTCAGATCCTCATGTCTCAGGAAGCTGCTAATTGCGAAAACCTAAATCTTCTCAAAGCACTCTCAGTCCCTCATGGAAATTTTAGACTTCTAAAGCTGAACTGATGCTGAAATGAGAGAAAATAAATTGATGGTGTTTTATCAATTAGAATGGATTTTCTGGAGACAGATCTAGGGTGCCTTTTCCTTCTCTTCATCAGACATTAACTGTATTGGGATCAAAAGCTATCCAGGGCTTCAGGTGATCACCTAACACCAAAAGTTTGCACTAAGTGCATTCTGAGTACGTCTACCAAATTAAGAGACATAAGTTGAGGAAAGTCACCAAAAAATCTTTTCCTCATGAGCTAAATATTCCATCGCTCACAGATGCCAGAACAGAGGACATTGCTGTTCAGGCAAAGGAAGAGTGCTCTGGATGACTGGGAAACAACACTGCAACACAATCTGCAATAAAACCTTTGGTGACTGGGAGGGCAAGCAGGGAATCTGAGGATTGCACTTTCAAATATGCCTATCTCATTTTTAGACCTTTGTGTCTTGCTATAAATTTAGCTATTAGTCTAATTTGCATCTGTCTCCTTTCCCACTGCTCCAGCAGTCACAGTCAGTTTTTCTTAAACAAGATAGAAACTCCCTCTATTGATTTAGATGGAGTAATAATCCTGTTCTTTTAAAATCCCCCCCTATCTACAGCAAGAATGAGGCTTTTCTAATACAGTTCATGCTGTCTGAAGCCTGTTAGAAAGGGATCCAGAGATATCTGCTGTCATATTAGACAAAGTAAAGAGCTTGGGAGACACTTAAAATGATTTCTTACTTCTCTCTGTAGCACTGTTCTTGACTTCTTTTCTCTTAAGAATCCAAGCAGCGATAATGACAGTAAATGTTTGCAGAGGTCTGTTCGCCATTTACACCACTGTCAGTCAATACAATGTGTCTCCAAAATGAAACTTCCCAGCAGCTCGTTACATTTGCCTGCTCAGTCATGCATGCCTTCAGCATATTTTCACACTGACAATGCAGAGGGTTTTCATTTCCAGGGCATTTTATAGAAATATTTCATCCCTGACATGGGAGAATGGGACATATGAGAATAGCATCATACATATTACTAGAGGAACACTGCAATGCTGAGAGAAACAGAGGCAGGGAAAGCAGCTCTGTTCAGGTTCCTCCTGAGCTTGACTGGGGCAAAACCTCAATGAAACTGGAAAACTGGGGGAAAAAACACGTTTTGAAACAGCACGGAGGCTGCAAAAGATCTAGAAAAGTCTATCCAGAACTCAAAATAGCACAGGCAGAATGTGATTTAAACTAAACTTAAATGGATTTTTCAAGATCAAAAGTTGACAGAAGCTCATCTTCCACACAGAGTCTATTTTGGGGAGGAGGTTTGCTAAGGAAAGACCCAGGCTTCTTGGAATGTTTAACTCAGGGTTCCTTCCAATATCAGAAAGTAAATACGTTCTTAAAAAATCTCTCCCTTTATCCCACACAGCTACTCAAGATCTATCTTGGGAATCCCTGAAAACTCCCAAGAGTAGAATAAACAACCGGTTTCTCCAAGCCCAGTACGAGCTTCCTTTACCCCTAGGAAAATTCACTGCTGCAAACCTGGAGCACCAGCCGTTTCGAGGTCACGTCTCCTCCTATTGTACCCAACCTTCCCCCTCAGCAGCCTCTGCCTTGAGGAACCTCCCAGTTTCCATGGACAGGGCAGGAAGGGAAGTGCCTCCTGTTGCTCCCTTTGCTGCCTGTGCAGCCTGGCTGCTGCCCCTCCCAGAGCTGCCCATCTCAGCTGCCCTGCGGTGGTGCCATCACCACTGTGTCCAGGTCACCTTGGACTTCACCTTTTGTCACAGAGTACGAGCTCAGCTTGAAAAAAACCAAAACCAAACAACAACAAAAAAAATCCCATAAAACCTCCCCCCAAAATTTCATCTCTGCGCCTTCCAACTAAGCCATACAATAACTCTGCGGGAGTTTGTGTTAATTTAAAACCTTAATACCAACCTAAAATTCAGCATCTTGGTAACTTATTCAATCACCTGTCACTGATTTTACATGATTGATGGTTTTTCTGTGTCAGCCTTGACCCAGTGCCTCTAACTTGACTATATCTGGCTAAAATACTAATGAACAATAACCAAACTGAATCAAGCTTTTTGACATCTTTGCTATTTAGAGTCAGCTATTCAGTGTTTTCTCATCACCATATTTTCGTCCTTGAATTGCTCAACACCTGTAGATTGGCTGTTGCTTTCACCTGTTCACCCTGTATTTGTATTGCTCCAAGATATGAGGTATGTGATAAAGTTCCTATTTTTTTTCAGTGGCTGAGCTCTCAAAGGCATAATATAAATGAAATTTTGCATACAGAAGACAACCTTTTTTTTTACCAATTTTCAGGCTGGCTGTTTTTCCAGGAAGAACATAAAAAACCAACTTACGCTGTCTAAGAAAATAAATGGTTTCTATTTAGACAAATAATTTATAAAAAAGACACTAACCAAGTTTTACACATGCCCATTATTTATTCAATCAATCCATCCTCTTTTTCAAAAAGCATTTTTATAGTGATTTAGTAAGTAATTAAATCTTCAGTCAACTCTGGTTAGAATAGGTCTTAATTAGACTGCAAATATGGAAATGTGCAGTAATATATCCCACAAACACAACAGGCCCAAAAGCAAGAATGACATCATCTTCAGAGACCAAAAAAAAAACACAAAACCAAAACTAAACAGAAAAAAACCACTCCAGAAACTACAACCAACAAAAACTCACAGCCAAGCAGATAAGGGAAGGATGAAAAATTCTTTGGGATTTCTGGCACTGACCATGAAATAAAGACAGACAAAAACAAGAATAAATCACAAATACAAGGTGATGCCATCAGTGAACTCGCTGACACATTTGGGAACTGGGACTATGCTTCAAGCACACTGATATTTGCAGAATAGAATTGTCTCCCAAAGCAAGCTCTTTACAACAACATCCTGCTATGTGTTATATAATTTATTCTGCCTGTGTTCTCTTGCTGTATTTAGTAGCCGTTCCTTTTAAAGGAGATATTTACTGTGCCATGCTAGACCATTGCATCTTCTTTCATCATTAGCTGGCAGGTTTATTTGAACCTCAGCCTGCCAAGTGCAGCACTCCTGTGGTTTATGGACTGTTGGCACTTCCTTTACAAGACCCATTGTCCCTGGGAATCTAAATCAGCTCCTTCTACCTCCAGCCCAATGCAAATTTAAATATTTAGAAGTACAATGAATGCTAAAGGGGGAAGCGTTCATCTGACACAGCATACTACCAAGGAGAGAGCATGGCCAAGCTGAGAATGCAGGACTAAGAAGAGATTTGATTTCAGAATTCATTCTGCCACTGAGCTCATCACGTCTCTCTGTAGCTCAGTTCCTTATCAGACAGGGTAGCAGAACATCTCCAGGTAAAAACATAACCTAAGAACAGACAATACCTTTATATTATTACTGCAATGCTTAAAGCTCTACAACTATTAGAATGTGGTTTCAAAGCAGTTTTTGCACAATGAAAGGTTTTTGGAAACTTTTCTTTCAGTTTATTTGTGCAATTCAAATTATGCCAAGTACTGCTAGACATTCCTGTGGATCACCAGGAGCTCAGATGAAGAACAGAGAAATTCTGCAGTTGAGGATATCAGAAAAAAACTCCCAATAATTCTCCAAGAAAGTTTCCTAAATCTCAGATTTCCAGCTCAAATATTAAAGGAGCTTTGGGAAATCTTCTAAAGATTTGCAGACCCACAGCTTCTTCGTATCAAAGGAAGTTTTGTGTCTGTAATTTAAAAAGGAATCTAAACTATCTGACAGCAAGTGGGTAAAAAATACATATATGAAGACATTTCAAATATGGATATTCATATACATGGGGAAAAATTATTACACATTAAAAGTTATCATTTCTTGCTTGGTAAACAGATGGAAGATCAAACAGGCAAAGGTACATTAACAATGTACTGCATTGCGAGTTTTGTGGACATGTCTTCTTATTTTGTCATCAGTATACAAGGCTAAAACTGCAAGCTGGTAATGCAAAACCGGGTTTGTGGGAGGAGGAAATATCTTTTCCCAGAGCAGCTGGTATAGCTGAAAAAAAAACTAGGAGCTTTCAAACACAGCAGCCCTTCTGCAGGTCTGAAAATGAGTTATTTTCCAAAGCTAAATGCATGTTCACGATGATTTGTCAGAGTTTAGTTGGCTATACATTCACTAGAAGATCTCTGAGGAGAGAGGTAATTGGTACCTATGAAGTAAAGAGGATGCTAAAAGGGAGGAAGAAGGGAGGTGTCAGGGAGAGAGGATAAAACAGTGATGAGTTGGTGAAAGAGATATTTTATAACCTGCAGAGTAAAGGGAAGTTTGTGTGGGAGAGGGATCCTGGAGAGTGATATAAACCGATGTCTCCAACAAGCTCCTGGGACTTGGAGTCCCAAATTGTGCTACAGTTCAGCTTGCAGGCTCAACTTCAGAAAGTATTTTACAAGTTTTCCTTAATGATATGAACAGAGAGAGACAGAGACTCACTTTGTTGGGAAATATTTGGGAATGGCAGCTGGGAGTCATGTGCTTGATGGATCTCCCCAGAGGTTCAGGGGTGCACTGGGAGAGGATGTCCCTTTCCCTGAGACACAATCCATCAGTAACCACAAGCACAACAATGACTGGCAAATTGCCAGCAAATTACTTCTATTTCTTTTTTTCCCAGTATCTGTTTCCCAGGTCACATCTTTTGCCTGAGCAGATGATGAAGTTTGACAGGCTCCATCCAGATTTTGGTTCTGTAAACTGACAAAAAATTCACTTGGAATGTTTCTGGGTGAATCAGAATTATCAAGGGAAATCGTGGACACAGAATTATGTATGCTACTTTAACCCCACCCTAAAAAAAGCCTAGACTCCAATATATTTATGAAGCAAATCTGTATTTTTTTCCCCTTTTAAAATTAAATCAGAGGAGCAATGACAGGGCACGGATTTCGCAAATTACCAAGTGTCCTGTCTTCTCCTGCCCAAAGCAAACTATCACATAACACCACATTTCATCAATCCCCTTCAGTCATTCAGATTTTTCATTATTTTGCATTGTCACATATGAAAATCAGTGCAAAACCAATGTCCAAAAATACAAGTTTTATACCAATACGTTTTCTTTTCTATGCAGACAACAAAAAGTTTCTGCTGTTAGTAAAATATGCTTAATTTGTTTCTTATCCTTCAAAATATTGTTTCGTTTCACTTCTAACCTCTCTTTCAAAATATTCTGTTTCCTTTCACTTCTAATCCCACAAATGTCAATGAATATACTTCATAAGCATTGTATTCTCCCTTACAAACAAACAAAAGCAACTTTTAAAATTTTTTTTTAATTTTTTTTTGTTAAAGTCAAGGTTTTCTTAGAGTAAAACTATTCCACAAGAAGGTTATGATGAAAGGGTCTATGAGAAATAAGTAGTCCATTACTCCGACATGGAGGGATATGAGGAAATTACATTGTGGAACTGAGCTTATCAGAACAAGCTCAGCAATCAAAAGTATTTTTATTTCAGCTGATTCAAAGGAAATGTCTTTTTAAAAAACGAACAAATATCCATTATTGGCTGTCAAAAACTTGTACTGTATGGAAAATACATTATGCATGAAAATAACTATTTAAACATAGATCATATCTTATTCTAATACTGTGCATAGCATTTACATAAACACAGCCAGTTGTAATTGCATTCTGTATATTTTAGGTATAAATCACTGAAAATTATATAAAAAGGTGTGCATATATGCACATGGACCTATATATCACAGAATCACTGAATATTTGAGATGAAAGGCAACCTAAAAGGGTCACTGAGTCCAGCTCTGAAGTGATTGGCCCATACAGGGATCACAGCCATGACCTTGGTGTTATTAGCACCATGCTCTAATTGAGCTAATCTCAGGTGTCTCCACGAAAAATTCATATCACACTGAAAAAAAATCATGTTTTCCAGTAAAAATTCTATTCCATTTCAAATCCAGCCTCACCTACAACTTGTCTTCCATTCAATATTATGACTTTTACTTTCAATGGGATTCAAATAGGGCAGAAGTTTTCCTACTGAATGAATTATTCTTGAACCATTGTTGATCAAAACCAGATCAACTGTATTTCTTATCAAATATACTTGGCAATTAAGAGAAAAGTGTTCTGTGTGAGACTAGTGTGGCATAACCTTTGAAAAGCATTAGCAGTCAAAAATAGCAATGATATTAATTATGATTTTATACCTCGTTCACTTTTACAGAGACCTGCAGAACAAACCATTAAAAATGGTATGACATTGGTGCATTGCAGTATTTTTAAATTTCCAGTATAGAACAGACTTCCCTCTACCAAGAAAACGATTCACAGATTCACCTGGATGTCTTCAGCAGGACTGCAGTTAAAATTTTAAAATTATATTAATAACTGCATTTAAAATATTTAATAATTAATAAGCCTATAATTAATAATTATCCATAATAAATAATTAGTTATTATGTAATATAATAATATACTCTAGATAGATAAAACAATAATGTATCATTTTTATTAATTATGTTATTGCTAATAGTTAATTTAAAGTAATTAATAATTAATGACTGCAGTTAAAATTACAAAATTACACTGATAAGTGTAATTAAAATTACAAAAAAATTAGAAGAAACTACTGCAGTTAAAATTACTGCAGAATTAAAAACAACAGAGGTTCAATTTACTCTTTTTTTTTTTTATTGCTCATTGTTTTGCTCATAAGAACAAACTTAAGGGACATGGGCCTTATTACATGTTATTGTAGAGACTGCTCTTCAAAAGTCTTTGTATTTGTCAGAAATCTGATCCAAAATTACCAGTCAAGTAAATTTGTGCTAAAATAAACTTCATAAGGTGACAGCTGCCCAAATCATTTGAATGAAGACCTTGAAAATCCTAAATTGACTTTAATTTAAAGGTTAACAAACTCTGATATTATCACTGTACCTCTACAGTTGGGGTGGTGCATCCTTCTCCCCTCCTTGACAGCTAAATGATTTTATTAGTAAAATGTGCGAAAAAAAAATTTTCACGCTGAAAAGTTTCATTAGTTCTGTAGAGGTACATAAACATATCACTCCTAGTTTTGTATCCCCTCATTAGATCCGTTATTAAGAACTCATAATCATCCTCTGCTTCTTATGTACACCACGAATGACTTGAGACAGCAATCCAGAAGCCATAAAGTGAAATTTTTAGTATTTTGTAGAAAGCGTCTTTATGTTCTTTCACTCAGTGAAATTAATCATGTTACTGCTCACTCAGTTCCACAATAGACCCACTTATGAAAAATTAATCATAACACAACTATTGACAAATGTGCTGTTGATGACAGTGATTGGATCACTGGAACAATCCTATGAAACCTTTTAGTAAAGAATGCACTGCACAGGCTATAAAACCTTCAACAGATTATTTTAAAGTGTTAAGGTTTATAATGACATGCACAGAAGAACCTCTGTTGGTTTGTCACTAACTAAATCCTGACTAGCCTAGTAGGACATTATTGTTTTCCACTGTCTGAGAAGGAAAAAATACATACAGTCTGTTTACTACAAGTTCTAGACAGACAGATAAGAGATTTTGAAAACTATAAAGCATTTGGAAAGGAAAATACATTTTAGCTTGTCCTCAGAAATTATTTGAAAATTGAAGCTGTCTAAAAACACAGCAAGATACCTTTGTAGATGTGTGCACAAAGGTAATGGCATCAAAGGTGATGTAAACTTGTAACTATGGAAACCATATTATTTTTTTTTAAAGTCAAAGCCTGAGATTATTGAAATTGAGACAAAAATAATTCTCTAATGGTATTAGCTATCTTCTTTACCTGGACTTTTCATCAAAGGATAAATCACCATATAGGGAGTCTACCCACAACCTCTGAAGCAAAAACTGTCCTACCCCTTGGAAACACAGGGAGAGCTTTTTGGGAGTCAAAATGCTGCCTGACCTAGCTCTCTCTGGAGACTCAGTCCTACTTGCCTCAAATTTCAGATGAAGGGTCAGAGCCACACATACTGTGCAAATTCAATACCTTTGTTTGGGCATCTTAATACATAGTGAGAAGTGAAAAGATTAAAAAAAGGACCCTGTGATTTCCTTGATTGGGCCTGTTCCACCCTAATTGAAAATACAGTGACGTTTCTGCATCTTACCTATTCTCCCACTGAAACAGGGAGGATGTCTCTAAAAAGACGACAGGTTATTGAAGCAGAAATATGTCACACACAGGAAAAATCTGAATAATATTTGATGAAATATGACATTTTTGAAAAATGACTGTGGAACATTTAGAAAAATCTTTGTTCGTGAGATGAGGTATCCTGCGTCATGGGGAACAGCTGGAGACAAAATGGGTCAGTCATAAATGCTTTTCTGTGAGAAAATTAGACCTAAAATTACTGCCTGGAGTGGCAAATTCTTAGAGTATTCCTTTGCTCTACTGATTGCAAGAATTTATGGTCACATGAATGTCCTGAAAATTTAATTTTTGCAATGTATGAGGGCTCACAGGAAACACAAAATAATAGGCTGTTGAATTACAACTGTTGAAAAGACAAGTACAAGAAAAGATTTTTCCAGAATCAGAGAAAACCCAGCACTTCATGATTTCTAGAGAAATAGACAATCAAAAATAAGGAACTGTAAGCTAAGAGTAAATAACACCCACCTCTGTACCTGGAATTAGTGGCCATGAGTGAACTGGGCTTTCAAAAATACCTATTTAGAACTACAAATTACAAAAAAAGTTACAAAATACCTGTTTAAAATTACATATTAAAAGAGTTACAGATTTTTGAGGCTCATTTACAGATAATATTTAGAGAGAGTATCAGTAGCATGGTCATGAAAGGGGTCAGGATAAGACTTGAGCACCTAAAGCTGCAAATACATCAGTAGGATTTCCTGAGAGAATTAAGAACCTAGCTGTGTTGCATTTTTATTTTATAATCTCATTTTTTCAGTGTCTTCTTTGTGCAACCTGACACAGAGGCTAAATTATGCACTCTTACATCCACAAAGTCTTAACTCCTTTGTGAAAATACACAACAGTAATTTACCTTCCCTTTGTAAAGACATCAGCATTTACTACAGCAAGTGCAGGACATCACAGTAGCTGGTCATTAATGCCTAAGCATTCATTTAATTACCAACAAATCAATAAATTTAGCATTTAGTTTCAAAGAGTTTGAATGTTTGTTTCGTCATTTCAATATTTTTCAAAGACAGAAATTAATGTCACACTTTGATTTTACCACAAATAACATGCTAGTTAATAAAGGGTGGTACCACTGCACATCAAACATTTAAAAATTCAAAAACCAAAAAAAAAAACCCCTAGAAAAATCTAGAAACCCTTATGAAATACATTTCTTAAGGAGCAACTTATTACTGTGTGATTCTCAAAGTCTCATGTGAAGCTGGCAAACACAGAGGTCAAGAACTTGATGAAACATACTTATAACTGAGCTACAAAATGTTTGTCAAAGCCAAATAAAAAGAGGTGTAGGCTGGAGGAACCAAAGGCAAGGTGAGTAAAACAAATAACAATGTTTAGTTCCAGGACTCATTCACAGTATCTGTGTGTTTCTGGTAGTCTTTTGGGTGAGTTAGATGTAAAATAAAGGAAGACACGGTTTTTACAAGACTCAGCTTCCGGGATTAGAGATATGAAGATAAAGGATTCTCAGAAAAGAGCAGGCATTTGTGTCAAAGCCTGTGATAATTGTGTCAAATTTGTGATAAGTTTTAGGTCATTGTGGTCTCAGAGCTGCCACATCCCTCAGGGAAAGAATGGATTAATAACATGCAATAATCTGAAAATATGGAGGACTGCCTTGATCTCTCATCTCTGGCTGGAGTATGTCCCACTCTGGGATGTGGAGCAACCAGAGGTGATTCCAAGATTATGATCAGACCAACTTCATATGAATATCAGGCATCTCATTCCATTTTTATAATTTTAAAGATTGATTTTAAGGCTTTTTCGTATGTTTTTTGCTTGATCAGAAGGCTTCCCTGGCAATGGAAGCAAGGTAAGCCACCCCTGACAACAGGTTAACACTCCACAAAGACAGTGAATCCACACCAAAATAAATCTACCTGGAGACATTTTAAGGAACTGTATTTAGGAGCCTGGCTTTGTGAAGACATAAGTCTTAGGAGCCGAAATAAGCCCAGTAGAAATTCCACCTTCACTTTTTAAAAGATTCTGATGATTCGGCTGTTGCAGAATTGCGTATTTTTGAGCTACAAAAGATAACCAGATATCTTTTGCTACTGATTGTTCCCAAAGCTAAGGGAAATAATTTATTTCAGAAGAGGTGAAAATTAAAGGTCAAAAAATTACTGACTCAGTAGAGGTGGTAGAGTAACAGACCAGTGTCCAAATCATCACTCTTTGCATATTATCAGCTTTCTTCTAATTTTTATGTAACTGATTGCAATAAACAGATTGACAATCGGAAAAATAAAAATAAACATTTAAAAAAAAAAAAGAAATAAAAAGTAAAAAAAGAAGATGATGCTTGTAGTTTGCATTTAAGAAACCTCAGTCAGTCCTGACCTAATTAAGGATATTTTTCAAGAGTACTCCCTCATAATGAAAATATAAGCCTTCCCCTGAAATGCTGCCAGGGAAACCTTCCTCTGGGATTATAATTGTCTACAGCAGCAGAGAATTAGACTAACTGGTGCCCCAAGTGGTTTTCCACTAATGAATTGTGCTTCTTTGTTTTACTTCTTGTTTAGATGGTTAGATTTCTTTAGGTCTTCGCCATTGTCCCTCCCCCAGAACATATGTTCTGCCAAATGTGGGGGAAGCTGTATTTTGGGTTGTAATGGCAGGCAAATGCTACATTACATAAGTTAGTTCTTAAAACATTATTGTCTTATTACAAAGGGAACTTGAAGTGCACACTGAATGTTTAGTGAAGGCAGGAGACAACACTGATTGTAGAAACAGTAAGGCAACAGAATTTTGGAAAGGATTTGTTTGTTCATTCCAAAAGTTATGTGCAAGAAACTAATCAAACAATTTATACTAAACTACAGAATGAAAGTGTTGTGCATAGCAATGCTAAAAATGGGCTTTCCTCAGTGTTTTAATCTTCCTTCATGCCCAGCTAAGGTGAGTTAGAAAACACTTGAGCTCAGAGCTGTCCACCACTTCAGCCAGAGGATTGCAGGGTGTGGAAAGTATTAGTCAAAGATTAGTCATGATGACCATGGCACCTGCAGGAGAAAGTTGTCAAGATATGTTTAAATGGCCTGACAAGTTCATCAGCAGGCACTGATTAACTAGAGCAAGCTGAACTAGACCCAAATATCTCCTGTCCAGTGAGAAATATTGTCATCATTTTAAGAGGGATCTCACCTATTTAAAAAGTTTGCCTTCTATCATCAGACTTTTAAATAAAAATATCTATTTACAACCTTTGGTAAGTGTACCTTAGGTCATAGCTAAGCAGAAATGCACCTGCATCTGTGAACCAATCTCTAATTTCACAATTGCACTTTTTCAGATGGCTCCTTCTCATTTTTTTAAATAGAAGACCAACATATACTAACAGGAGGCATAACTTTTTATCCTTCTGTTTTAATGTACAGCTTTGTACATTATTTATGGGTTCTGTCACGTCAGGCTCCTATACCAAAACGGTGCTAAATCCACAGGGTAACTTTGGTGCCAGAATTACACAGAGTCTCAAAATCCTCAGTCAATGCCACCCACCCACCAGATGCTTAAAGATGTCTAGTTATGAGAAACAACACAGAATAATAAACAACCTTAATATCACAACAGATTTTTAAAAGAGTGCAGTTCCACAAGGAATTCATGCAGGAAAGCTCCTAATCAAAAAGGCTGGCACGTGTCTCCTGAGCCACTTGGAATATGTATGCCACATGCTTTACAATTACTAGATACTAGGAATATCTCAGTTTCATCAGAATAGATTTCTGTTTAATGTTGTTGAGTGCATATGGCAACAGCCTCCTAGCTGGGTGGTGCATAGACAGGAACACATCATAATCAAAGCAGACCAGTCTGGGGAAGGGGAATTAAAAGCAGCATCACTTGACTGACACCACACGGTGTGTTTGGGAGGGTGTTGGTGTTTTTTTAAACTCCTATGAATCTTTAATACACACCACTCTTACAAAAGATCATGAATGTTGTTAAAAATGGTCTCTGTCAAGTTTTTTGTCCTCTAATACAAATTGTTTTTAAAATGGAAGAAAATACTCGCCTTTGTGAATAAGGATATGCTCCATACAAACAGTCATGCAAGATCTGTGCACTTGGCTTTGTGTCCCTTTCACATTTTTTTAGAAATCCTCCAACATTTTGTTCCCAGGCAAAGCTGGAAGATGTTGGAAGTAACAATATTTAGAGCAGTGATGAAACCTTGATGCTAATTTCCCCCAGCCTTCACTGAGCTTTGGACCCTCAGTGACTGGGTCAAATAGTCACTTTATAAAATGTGATTATTTGTACACAAAAGCACACAAACACACACACTAGGGAAAAAACATCGGTTCATAGGGGAACTAGGGTTCATAAAACATCGTTTAGAAAATGCATTTCTGTTCCAGAATTCATCTTATTCCAAAGAATCTCTTGATGAGATACAACAAGCTTCGGTCTTTGATCTCTTTTTTGGCAACCCGAAATTTATTTCCGCAGCTCAAAGCAGTGCTGGGGCAAGCCAGGCCATGTGCAAGGTGGGATTTTATTTCGCTCTGATGGAGCCTGTGCTTAGCGTGAGAAACACAAGATTTGTTTGAGGCAGTGCTTTAATTTCAAGGAACTGGAATAAACTTTCAATCTAATCTTTGGTGTTTCCAGATGAAGGTGTTCAATATTGCCTAAATCATTAATTTTGCCAAGTGACAGCCCATACTTCCTGTATAAGTCGTAGTCTATAGAAAAGAATTTTGAGCCCCTACCCAGGACACAGTATGAGTTTTTTCCAATAGATCTGTTTAAGTATGGCCAAGTCACTCAGGGTTCTTTGAGTTTCAGTTCTTTCAACAGCAGGATGAGATAACATGAAGAAGCCAGTTTACAATATTTAGAAATACTTTATGATAATTTTATTATCTATTTGCCTCAGAAGACAGTATTTCCACAAAAGACTGTGGGCATAATGTCAAATAAATGAGTTGCTATAACAGTAATAATTTTTTTTTTGCACTTCTATTGCTATTTTTAATTGCATTTGTTCTCAGTGTCAGAATTTGTAGGTTTGTGATGTCATAAGAACAACATAATTTATGTTTTCTTGCTCATCAAAAATACTTTGACAATAATAACTCACTTCCACCACGAGTATGAGCTACATACATGAACATTTAAATCAAAGGCAAACAACACTCAATTGACAGATTGTTGCCATGGTGTTTTTACTGTGGTCTGATTGTGTTTATCATGAAAGGGAGAACAAGGACTCCCTTCACATTGATTTGTCCATCTCAGAAATGTGCTCAGTGAAGTGATGTTTGTGGCATAGTGTGTCAGGTGTCTGTGCTCAGAGGGAGATGCTGGAGATGCTGGAGAAGAGCATTATTTGGCTCATTCAGACTCCGAATATAAAATGTATTAAGCAGATACACAACATTGTGGAGACATGCCAAGAGAGAGAAGTGAGATGCAATAAAGAGCAATTCTCTAGCTCATCTCACCCTGGAGCCTGTAAAATTAACCACACCACTCGTGTGGATTTGCTTTTAAACAATCCTAGGTTTTGTTCAGGGCCACACCACCCACAGCAGTAACTCCTTGCGCAGCATTCCAGCATTTGTGCTTTCTGCCATAGGTAGGCAATGCAGGAACAATTGGGAAAAGGCAACAATTCAACTTTCAGAATACAAATGAGTCTTCAGACAAGTTCACTCCAGCTTCAAAACCCACTCTTACTCCTACTGGAGCTGATGAAAATTATACCAGAAACAATAATGAGCTTTTTCTTTTAAACCCTCATTTCATGTACTCACTCCAAGGTTGCCTTAATGCAAGAGACACTCAGTGGCACGGGTAATGGTGCAGAGCTCTGCAGAGTTCATTCCAGATCGTTAGGTGCTTTGCTTGACAAGGAAAGCAATGCAATGTCTGTTCTGCATCATTTCTTCAAATCTAGAATTTCACAGCAATTTTTAGAAACGAGATTAATGTTTAAAAGAATCTACTCCTGAAAATCAGAAGCACAAGAGTGTAAACAATCTAACTGGATAATGGTATAATAAACTACCTGGGTTCCAGTGAAAACTAGACCAATAAATTAATAGATGCTGCAATGTCGAGTAGGCTGCATTGATTTCCAGTTTTTCTCGTAGTACATACTGTCCCTGCTTTATGCACAGGTACATTAAATAGAAACGGAGATCATGGACCCAGGGACTCCAAATATCACCAAGCATCACAAGAAAAACACTTTTAAACTAAAAAACTGATAGATTAGTTGAATATCTTGTGTATTTGAAACAAAGTTAATGTTATATATATTCACCTATGCCATCATCTGCTGAATCATTCTGTCTATAAAATACAATATTTTATCAGCTTGTTCCACTAAGTTATATTTTCTTGATACATCATTTATCCTCTTTATTTTTTCTGGTTTTGCTGTCGTGCATTGCCTGAAATATTTAGGCAGAAATGCAGCCTGACTCCATTCCAAGAGTTGCCATTGCCCAAAGTTTTTGACATGGTGGATTAGGATTCTTTGATCCTAAGAAAAGTAGAGCCCTTCACAGAGTCAAGGACCCCATGGGTCAAGCTGCAGAAATGGCAGCCTGCGCTGGGAAAAGACTAAATTCTGTAGGTTTTTTCAGATAAATCTATTGTCAGACTGAACCACGGGACCTGACCAACTGTCAGGAAAGGAATAAAGGTAAAAACATATGTATTAAATTTTATGTTAAATTATATATTTAGCTCATGCACCTCTACCAATTTTTCCTCACTGAACTGTTAAAAGCATCTTCACAGTGACCTTCACTGCTGTATTGTCATAGTAGCTAGTGATGATTAATTTTGTCATATGAATAATGTAATTTCTTATGGATAGCAAATCTTCTACCTGATAATCACTTCTAGGTATTGAGGATTTATGTTCTACAGTACATCAATCAGAAAGTGGCAGAAAGTGGGTTTAGTTCAATCCAAGCAAAAGCAGTCAAGTCTTCCTAAGTCTCCTGTATTTCCCATGCACATCTCTATAAAGTAGGTAGGTGCCAGGTAGTTAAAAAAATTCCAATAAATCCAGGTCAGTCCTGGATTGACTACTAAAATATTATGTCACTTTCTGAGAAAATTCTTAGGGAAATTATTTTGGGAGAGTTGTTACTCAAAGAATTCAATATTTAGTGTCATCAACCATATTACTTATATTTTGCTTGTCCAAGTAATCCTGAAATAACAAGGAACAAATACTCCTTTAATTACATTTAACTTCTGACTATGCTTCTTTTGATCAGGGAACAAGGTGTGACCCAAACTCCTACAGTGGTTTTAGGATTCAGCATTTAGCATAAATTGCCTACTGGCTTAGAATTTAACTTCTCTGACTTTCCCAGTTCCTAGAAAGGGCATTTATTCAGAAGGTGATTAAGTAATTTTTCCTTAATTGTTATATCAAAACTGTAAAACACAAGAGCTATGCAGCAGCTTATTTACATACCAAAAGCTGGAGGCTGGTCTGTTGAAAAGTGTGTTAAATCCCCCAAAGCTTTCAACAGAGACTAGGCTGCAGCCTGAGAAATGTCTGAATCTATTTAACACTTTCAGAAGAAAGCATAAGGAGCAAAGAAAAACCAAGGAAAATGTTTGGATTTCAGCTTCCAGTATCTGGGTTTGCAAATAACTTATTCTAGAGACCAAGTACAGCTCTAGAGCACAAATGCTCCTAAACCATAAAAATGCTGGGCTTTGTTTAGATTCCCAAGATGAAAAGCCAAGCTCAGATAGATTTAAAATGTGCAAATATTGAACACAATCAGAGCATTTCTATTTACTTGAAAATTTAATTCCCTGAAGAAATATTACAGCTTTAGGGATATATGCTAATTCTAATTGCATTTATAAGGCAACTGAACAAAACCAAACTCCCCAAAATAACTTCTAATGAAAAAACTACTCAGACTGTATGAAAGTTTCAGCAACTAGACCTCAATTGATAAGCAGGCCTAACACAAGGCAATCTTAGCTAATGCTGTGGAGTGGGATGTAGCAGGAAGTCTTCTGCATTTTAGGTGAATGTCAGAAGAGGTATTTTAACAACTATTAGTCTTAAAGCCTGAGTTTCCAGGAGGTTTATGAAGCACCAACACAGTTCTATACCCTTGTCCCAGGGTGGGAAGATGATCTCCATCATTAAGGCTTCTTCAGGGATAATTAAAGCTTCTCCAGGGGGTACTGAAAATGCAGAAATTCTGATGCAGACATTTAGGACAGGAATAAATTTCATACTTCTTAAGACTGACCTAGAAAAATTGTCATTGAACATTGAGGAGCTGGGATTGAAAAACATTACTGAAGTATGGAGACAACAACATTTAGGCAAGTACCAGCAAGTCATGCACACACACATCCCTGACAGAATATTTGTGTATTCCTATTTCAATCACAGCACAAAGATGTTTAGGCCTGTCACAGATAACAACCTATTGCTGCTTTTTTCCTTGGCTCCATAGTCATATCTACCATCATTTGACTTCATTCAACCTGACCTTCATCTGATTTCAGACTTAAGTTTTAATATTTTTCTTTTTTTTTTAATTTAGAAGGAGCCAAAAACAGAGAAGTACTATCTCTCTAGAGACTCCCTAAGCCTCTCTAATCTCTCTCTAATCTCTCTCTAATCTCTCTCTAATCACTTAGGGCCTGACAGAAAGTCGAAATGATTCTCAAGTTTTAAGACACCACCTATATTGTAAAGAGGAGATACTTCTACCAGCCCCCAACCTGTTGACAGGGATGAAGTCCGCTAATGCTTGAGGGATTCAATGCTTCCAAAACAATCCTTTATTTGTGGCTAGAGAATTATGTGCCAGGACCTGACAGCCTCCAGAAGCCCCAGCTTTCTGCTTAACAGAGATAAACAGTTATCTATTACACAAAAATGAAAGGAATCTGCTGCACTTAAAAATATTTTAGTGATGTAGCAACCAGGAATCAGTTACTTGCACTTGGAATTTTCCCCTCTTTGATGCCTTAACACGTCGTACCCAGGAAATCAGATAAATAAGCAACTCAGTGGGAGCCATTTCAACAAATCTGCCCATAACATTGTGAAAGCTGAATTACGGTTCAGGTGCAGTATTTGGAAATGGGATATTTTAATAAGTCTATCATACCAAGATTAAAATTTCAAGACATTGAAACTCATCTCATTTTCAAATAGTTTGATTACCACTTTCATTCTTTGCCTCAAGATCTGGACAGATCTGTTTTTAAAATATCAGTTAATTGCTCTGACACATTTCTAAGGTGCAGATAAAACAACCTGGATTAAAAAAAACCCCAAAAAACAACCCAACCAGAATTACAGTTCATGACTAAATATAATTAATTTGGGAGACTTACTCAAAATTTCCATGTCTACAAAACATTTATGATTTATGTCCATTGAACATAAATTATTCATTCCTTTCCCAAGTTTTATAAATTAATCGCTATCTTCAAGCAGAAGACAGTGTTTTGTGTCTCTTACACAAGACCAAGGTCAGATGACCTGTAACAGATAATAGCAGTGTTCAATAACTCATAAGAAAGACATAAAACTATTTTTGCCAAATCTTTTTCCAGTCACCTCTTAGATTAAGATGTATTATGCCTGTATACTAGAACAGATTTTTAACATTCTTACCCTGAACATCAACCTTATGCTTATTACCCTGCTGAATCTGGAAATTTTTACCAACATTGATGTAAAATCCCAAATTTTCATGACAGGACTTTGTTCTCTGGTAAACATCTTGTGCAAATAGTACAATGGCAAAACTCTAAAAAAAAACTTCCTTAAATTTTTTTTTGGACAAGATTCAGTTTGTGTTTGTCCACATACAAAAGAATAAGGCTTTCCACAGCAGACAACCTATTCCCACAGATTAGACATCTCAGCTTTATTGACTAATCCCAAAAGGCTTGCAATGGATAGCATTTATCCAAATCTCCTTATTGCTGCAGTTCTCCATTAAAGTCAGAGGCCAATTCCCCAAAGTTATATATTAATTAGGTGCATGAACACCTTTTAGGATCTGGAACGTCAGACTTCTGTCAGGCTTACACTTATTTACGTAAAATATGACAGCAGTTTCCTCTCCCTCAATGCCACTACCCAACAGCATGAACCAGCAGCTCTCTCCAAGGATTCCCGGTCATTCCCAGGGATTCCCAGCCCACCATCAACTGGATTGGCAGCTAGGTGGCAAGGCCAGCTGTTAAATCTGCATCGAACCAAGAGAAAATAAAAAGGACGAAATATTAATAATTAATACCATCCCACAGCCAAAGCTGTCCTTGCTGGTTTTCCTCAGCTGATAAGCCAAGGATGTCTGGGAATGAACTTGGGGGCAGTTCCAGCGAGGCCGGAGCGGCAGGGGCGGGGTGTGGTCAGCAGGTGGCGCTGCTCCCTCCCAGCGCTCCGCTCGGATCCGTCATTCCAACATCTGGGAAAAGCCGGGCTCTGCTCTCCTCCTGCACCCCTGCCCGGCCGAACGCGCCACAGACAGACAAACTGCCCTTCTGCAGCAGCACAGCTCGTACAAACCCGCTCACAAAGACTATTTATTAGCGAATAAAAGAGAGAGGAAGAGAAGCGCACTCAGACTCTGGGTTTCTCCCTTTGGAAGTGTAAGATTTAAACACCTAACGGTGCCATGGTGTTTCCAAACCTCGTTACTTTGCATATAGAAAAAATGAATTCACTAATTGTGACGTGATACGAGTTTCTCCTCCATTGACAGGCATGGGTTGTAGCCCTCAAAAGCTTCTACAGCCATTCCTTGAGTTTCATCCACTTATCCATCAGAGAGACACGAAGGAGAAATTGCTGAAGGAAGTTCCTCCCTGAACCAAACCAGACTGTCTCTGCACCAGCAGCGAGTAGAGGGTGCTGGGAGCACCACCTTTTGCATGACTGGTAAAACCAGAGGCCCTGAACTGCTGCCCCAACCCCGTGCAAGTCATCAGCTTCCCACCTGCTCCTATTCCATCCCACTTCCAAGTACAGCCTTTCCTGTTCTACCCTCAAGACTATTTCTGTTCCTCTATGTTGCTAAGAAATTCTTGGTTTCCACCTCAAAAAGACGTTTAGCCTTTAGATAAATTTTAGGTGGTATGATCAAGATTAGCAAAAAAGTTCAAGTACATAAACATGTACAAAAGGATGTACTACAATTAAATCCTTAGTGGGATGCAGTCAGTTGCTTAATCCATTTTTAGGATTTTGTGAATTCTTGCAAATCCAAGTGTATCCATGTACTATCCAAGCCCACGCTACTTGCTTAGCTTGCCTGTTGTCAGAAGACTAATTGCTAAAGAAGTAACATGAATGACCTTGAAAAATCATAGCACACTCTAAATTCTTTTGATCCATTACTACATTTCTGATCTGCAGACAGAACAGATCAAAATAATGACCTGGTGTGAAAAACCTTGCAAGTTTTACCAGTAAATGTTCGGACTGGTCTGCTGGCCTCAAGCCACATAGAAAGAAATACGAGGAACGAGACAGTTTTCATGATCCTTATGATTTTTTGATTCATTGGTGAATTTAGACTCGATGTTCTAGTCATAGTAACATTATATACCGCTTCAAATCCTTCAAATTTTTTGTACAAAAGGTATTGGATTGTGACAAGAACAGGACCTAAGAGACTTCTTGGTCTTTCCAATTGAAAGAGAAGAAAAATCTTAAAGTAAGACTTTTACTTTGTGTTAATCCTGACAGCTAAAACTGAAACTTTAAAATAGTAGCGTACCAAAAAATAAAAAGTAATGAAAAAAATTCTACATGGCCTAAAATCTCAAAAATTAGTTTATCCCCTACAGATGCTTATCAAATGAGTTGATTTGATACTCATTTTGTTCATATGAGTTCATTCAGATAATTCACTCTGAGCAACACATTTTCTGTGAAACAGAAGAGAGATTTTATTATTTTTTTTAATCATCTTTAAAGGAATAAAGCTTTACTCACACAGCCTTCTTACATTAACAATGATAATAAAAGCCAACCCCAATTAAAGTCGCTTGATCATAAAAAAAAAAAAATGTTGCAATTGACCAGTACAGTTTAAGCTTGCACTAAAATGTGATCGTACAAATGACAGTAGAGCCCCTCCCTTGCTTTCTTCACTTTTTTTTAAAGAAGGAAACATTAACTCTGGACACAAACCTCTCTTATGAAAGTTTCTACAGAATAGTCTGCTCTAGAAACACAAAGGGTCAGAAAGTTAGGCAGCCTAGAAAGGGAAATTGCAAAAGATAGGTCATTGTAGAAGGGTATAGAAGGCTGAGAACACCTTGTCAACCAGCACAAGTGAAAAAGCAGAGCTTTCCTCTCTGAAAAAACAAATATAACTACCAAAAAAATGAAGACTTTAAAGTGTAATCTTCTCAAAGAAAGGCCTTCCAAGGGAAAGAATGCCACTTCCACTATTTTGTTATGTGGAAGAGGCAGAAATAAGATCTTTTAAAAAGAACGGGAAAAGCTGGGACCTCTAGAACTTCTGTGAAGCCTCCGGTTATTTTTCAATTCCAGTGGTTAAGAATTGAAAGAGATCGTGTTCGGGAAAGGTAACTGCCCATTTTTGATTGCAATGCCCTTTGATTGATTTTGATTTCAATGCCCTTTCCCAAAATGTTTTTTACCCAAGGCTGCTCCACAAATGCTCATCCACATCCTCATTACCATTCTTGGAAAACCTTTCTTGTTTTTAGCCCTGCATCCTCTAAAAGCCCTTCTAAATTTCCCAATTTTCAGGCAGCCTGTCAGTGGCTTGATAAAAGCCTCAGAAGGCTAGGAAATGGTTCAGGAGTCAAAGCAACTAATAATAGAGTTCACAACATCTGCTGACATTTGCTTATCACTAATCATAGCCTCCACTCAGGGGATTTACCTTTTTGGAGAGGCTGAAGCTAGCTGTAAATAAGATGATGCAGAAAAAGTATCGCAGAAATAAAACAACTCAGTTCTTTTCTCTCCTTTTGAATTTTTATGCATCTTTTCAGATCACAATTACATTTTACATTTTCTTAAGCACTTCAGCTCAAACAACCCAGTTATTCAACTACTCATATGAAACAGAAATTATATTAGTTCGACAAAATTTTTCATTTAAAAATTAACACCGATTTTTTCCTGGTTTTGCTCTTTGTACTCATCTAAATAGAAAAGGTTTTTAAAACTTCATTGACAGTCAACACACTTTTGCAGCCAATACTAGAACCTTCCATACCTGCTTCTGAATTATTCAACCTACAAGGCCAGCAGTAAATTTTACTGCTCTGTTGACCAGACTGCCATGATATTTCAGATAAAACAAGCACATTTTCCTCATGTTACTTGGTCGAATTTTTATAACCACCATGGATACAATGCCCCAAATTCTTGTATTTCTCTCCAATTTAGATAATCTTTGTACAAAAGAATAATCAGCAAAGATTTAAAAAAAAAATAAAAAAAAAAAAGATAGGGAGAACCCAATCAAAGCTGAATGATAAATAAAACAACTTTAAATTAAACCCTGCCACAACTAGAGCATAAGTAGTTGTTTCTCCATAAAATTAGGAAACAGTAACAAGTACTAAAGCCACGACATTGTTTAAAAGGGATAAATATAATATGTTTCCACACATGTATTCCACATATGTGGAAGACTTAAATAACTTTGCCTGTAAAGAAAGTTTGCATCCTGCCCATTGTTAAGATAATTCGGTATCAAAAAATAATCTTAAGCAAACTTTCTGAAAATCAAATTATCTATCAGATTGTATTTAACATGTATTCTAAAGCAAAATTCTGTTTACATACATTCTGCAGCAAGTATACCTTGCATTGTCATTAATTACTCCAAATTAATTAACTCAGGCTTCCACAGTAATGTTTTTCCCTACTCCCTAAGAATTTCATCATCAGTCTCTGAGAACGGCATAAAATAGAATCTCATTCTTCTAGTGGGCTGGAATTTACTTCTCACTGAAAGAGTCTTTCTAGTTTTCACTCCACACAAACCAGTATTGTCTGTTTATGAAATCTCCAGCCCTAAAAGAGAGAATTTGCAAAAACATAGCAATACTAATAACTATTTTTCACCTCAGAACACTACACAAAATATCATGACTGCAATAAGTTTGATAAGTTTGGCAAAACTTAAAAAACAAATAAACAACACCCCCAAAAAGAAAAATCTCAAATTTCACAGTTGTTTACGATTGCTATAAATCACATAACATAACATTACACAAGAGTACCCAAAAACACCAAAGAAAACCTGGAAACTTAAGTTTAGAAATCTCCAATACTTTGATTTCCTGAGAAATTAGAGGAGTCTTAGAAACTTGGTAACTGTAGAAACATTTCTTCAGAGCTCTCTCAACTGTAAAACAGGAAAAACAAAGTTTCATGAAACTTTTGGACTCTAGTAAAATATTTTGTATTTGGGTAAATTCATAACACAGGACCTGGTGCTGCATTTTTGCATATTGATCTTGCATCTTTTTGCATTTTGATCTTGAATTAGAAGAAAACTTCACAGTCGCTATCAGGTAATTTCTGCAGTAATAAACCAAAGAACTCTAGTTGTTCATCACAGGGAAGTGAAAAAGTTCTGCTAAGTTTCAAATCTTTAACAGTTTTTTTTTTTCTTACAACCTTTAATATAATTAGTTTTCCACATCACATGGGGGACATACACATTCAGATTAATTTTGCATTTGCTTTTGAAGATCTTTTAACTGATATCAATCTATTGATGGCAATCTACCTCTACTTCTGAAGCAGAAGAGCTCAGCTAAATCTACTGCAAATAGACAAGAGTAAAATAATAACGAAGGCATAAAATCAGAGGGGGAAATGAGATATTAAGTGATTTTTGCAAGAAACATTTGCACTGGGAACAGTAATTTGCTACAACAGATATGCAACCATGTTTGCTACCATAAAGAAGTAATTGGTCTTTTTTTAACCTGCAGAATTGCTCATTTGTTTAAATTTCTGTTTATTTCAAGCTTTTGTTAAGGCAGGGTCTTTGATGTTCACCTGTGTAGGCCATAAAGAATCTTTATGCCACCTTTTTCCTTAACTTACTAGATGAGCCTGTATTTTACCTATATAAAGTTATCCCCACCCTGCCTGCAGGCAGAGATGGGTAGTTCTGTTTTCTGCCCAACTTAAATGCAAGATAATTAATCTGTTAAATTGGCCTTGAAGGATTGAAGGATTTTTTGGGGTGACTTTTTGTAGAGGCAGGTTGGGGGTGGTGTTTTACTGGGTGTTGGGTTATTGTTTTATAGGTTTAGGGTTTGTTCGATTTTTTTTAATTCTGAAAATATTTTTGCAGTTGTTCTGTAGTTGAACAGTCACCAATATTCACAATCCAGATCTTGGAATGAACCAAGCCAATGCAAGACTCCCAGTGGTTTTAATGGGATCAGGATTTGGTGCTGTAAAACAACTGGCTGCTCTCCTCCTAAACTGCAAGAGACCCATAATGTCATTTATTATGAGGCATTAAAACTATGGGTGGTGTAACGCCTGCTCTCTGCGTCATTTTACTGTGTGCATACTGTAGGTTAACATCGTATGTAGCCCAACTCACAGCAGTAAAGTTTCCTAGGAAGGAGCTGCAATATGAAGTAATTAAAATTACAGCAGGATTTGCCTTCTTAACCTTAATAAGCAATTCTCTAAGTGTACAAAAAGCAACATTGAACACATTGACTTAAAAAAGAAGATTTGGGTATCTGCTTAAAGCTGATTTAATTTTAAGAATGAGAGAAATAAGTTTGCTTCTATTTGCCTGATTTCTGAGGAACTTTCCCCTTAAAGTTACACCAACATTTAGCAAAAAATATTTCTGTACAAAAATCAGATAATCCCTTACATGGGATACCCAGTTTAATCTCTGTATTTCAGCAACATTGACAGCAAATTAGAAATGGAGAAAAGCATGAAAAAAAAAAGTTAAAGATAATTTTATTAATTTCACATGCTTCAGTTATAGGGCAACCTCATTCATCCATTCTCTGGCTTCTAAATCTGATCCTGTTTAGATTAAATAAAAATACATTCATTTTGTAACGAAGCCTTGTGTCCACGTCTTCCCTTAGTGAGAAATCACAGGGAAAGCCTTAGGGTTTGTAAGTACTGCCTATAAAGGGAACAAAGTTTTCCAGTAAGCACTTTAAAATATTCCATGTAATTCAGAGAAAAAACAGATTGTTTACATACAGCAGACTGAGAGAAAGATGTGTGTGGATACACCATCCAAAAGGAAGTAGAGAGTCCAAAACTCAAATGCTTACTAATCACACAGGGACTGTGTAGAGTGGCTTTATCATGGGTTCCTTCCAACAAGATATGTATGGGAAGAAATATAGAGCAACTGGAAAGTGGTTTCCTGTAGTTGTTCACAGCCTGTTCTAAAAGAAAAATCTTTAAGATTTCCAAGTACTAAATGCAGAGAAAAAAGTTACTGTTGAGGAAAGCCTCCGTATACACCAGAATATCCAAACATGGGGGTCAAGTTCAAACCAAAGTGTAGCCAGAAAACACTGAAAAAAAAGAGGCAGTTGATGATTCTAAGGTGTTAAAGAAAGCCATACTAGTCATATAAAATCTTTAAAATGTTTATTCAGAAGGAAATTTGCAGCTCATATAGGAGAGAAACCACTTCTGTTTTACTGTGAACAACACTGAATCTGGGAGAAGGAACTCCCACAGATAAAATAATCACAGCACTCCACAGTCTGCCCTGCATTTCCACTTTCATGCCCCTTCATGCTTTAAGTAGGTGAAAAGTGCTAATGAACTCTAATCTCTAATGAACTGAAATATAAAGCTATGAAAGGTCAAAGGTTCCAGATTCTGCAAAAATGTTGACTGGACACATTGCAGAGCATTTCTTGTATATTTTATTACATGCCTTTAGCAGTATACTCATTCTTAATTCATAAATATCAACAGAAACAAGAAGAGAAACTCCTACCTAGAAAAGGCAAGACCAGGATCATAAACTACACAAAATGCTGGCTTTTCAGAACATGTTTCTGTGCTGGCAGAACTCAGCCCCTACTAGTACGAGATTCAGTGTCCAACATAAATCAGCTGCTGTGAGGATTTTGCTGCCTCTCTCTGAATATTTTCAACAGCAGCATCTTTCTCAGTTTGGCTGAAAACGATCACTCGAGACTGAATGGTGGAAAAAAAATAAAATGGGGTAGCAGTTGTGTGGGAAAGAAGCAGCTGAAGCCTCACTGTTGAGGACAATGCTCTGTTCTGAAAAGCCCTCTCTCCTCTCCACAGTGACCTTGGTGATCCCTCCAGTTCTGTGGCAAACAGTATCCATTTCTTACACAAAATGTCTCATTTTTTTATAGGTCATATAAATCTTATCCCACAATTTCTAAGACAGGAACAAAGTATTTCATGTCTGTCTGGCTACTACTTGGTATTTCCTGTGTCATTGAGTAGCATTTTCCATCCCAACCCCCTTCTCTTCGAGGGCCACTTCCCACTTGGAACACAAAAAAGCCAGTGAACACAGAGCCAGAAGTTAGGCAATACACTGCCAAATACTTCAGGTATTCCTTTCTTTACAGCATCTAGTGTTACATCACTCTAGATATTCCTAAAGAAATATATGCAATGATCCAGCACCATTTATGTGTGAACATTTCACTTAAATGGTAAAATCGACCCAGGATTGTTCACAGTTTCTACCCTCTGTTTGAATAGCTTGCTGTACAACCTGGCCAGATCACAAATTGCTCTCTCAGGATTTTTGGTTAGGGGATATGGGACCAGAAATTATATTGAGCTTCACAAGTTGCTAGACACGCTTTCCATCTTTTCCTTGCACCCCCAACCAAGGATAAATATAGAAAATATCAAATAACCAGTTGCACAAGGGATCACTCAGAGATGAATACCTATTTATAATTTTTTACTTGAATAACCAAAGAAAATTAAAAAAACCCAAACCCTCAGAAACATTCCCATATTTCTGGTTATTTGGTCAAAACAGACCTTCACCTAAACAGCCTGATTTTTCTCTACAAGGTTCAGCTTCCGATACACTCAACCTGCCATTCAGCACAACTTCCAGATCTGTGGAAAAACATACATCAACTTGCAGTTTTTGGAGACACCAGGATCACTCCCACAACAGCCAGCCTGACTTGAGGAGCACTGAAATCAGAAAGTTTATCAGATGAAGTAAATCCCACTTCTGCATGTTCATTAGCCATGCACTGAAATAATTTTCTTGGGGCAGCCTCAGGACACAGTTTTTGTCAGAAGAGCAGCAAGATCAGCATCTTAGATTAAGATGCTAATTTAAAACTTCATCATGCAGCTTTGCTTTCCTACTTTCAGATAAACCTTTCCAGGTTTCAGATATACTAATTCTTAGGTAAGAACCATTTTTTTAAAATCCAGTCATTTACAGATAGACTGTCTCTAACAAAGTGAATGAATTTAAAGGAATATTTCATTGTACAAAGAACCAAGAGAATCTGACAGATGAAGAATAAGGCATTAAAATGTCACACCCTCTGAAAAAGATCCAAGTCCAAAATTCAGATTGACATTGTCGAGGCAGCAGTTGCTCTATAATGACACAGACTTTTAAAACGTAGGAAGATAAATGATCAAGAGTGCCTGAATTGCAGATTCTTTAAAAATCAGGCTTTGTTGATGAGAAATGAAGTAAAATTTGGGAAACCACAAACAATGCAGCTCACTCAAACAAAACTCATCCATGTCAGTAGGACGTATGCTATAAAATCCCAGTGAGCGTAGCCTTTTAAAAAACATTCAAGTACAAATAATTGTTTCGTGGCTTTGTTTTCCAACACTTTAAAACACAGTAGGTTCATTAAGAAACATCTGCTCTTATTACAACACATTATAATAACTGTTAAGGAAAATATTTTGGTTTAATTATTAGCAGATGCGGCTTGCTTAGAAATGTTTCTTTGAACATATAATTTCCACAAAGGTGACTAATTATTATGACTAGTTTCATTCTTTAACCAAGGCAACGCAAGCAATATCAGCAGCAAATTTGTGGCCAGGCAGCTTCAGCACCCACTATTCTATTCTATTCTATTCTATTCTATTCTATTCTATTCTATTCTATTCATTATACTGTACTATACTATACTATATTATACTATTTTTCCAGATTAGGGCAAGAAAATTGATTTTTTTTGCCTTTTTGGGGCATCACCAGAACAGTTATCCAATGAGTTCTGGTCAGCTGTACTTCTGCAAATCCAGCAGCATAACTTCTCTTGCAGAACTTTTCCTGCATCAGGTAAAAATGGATTTAAAAAAGAACAAAAACCACACAGCACTTACAATCTAGCCTGAGTTTTCAGATACGGGATTTATCAAGCAACACTTTCAACAGTAAATATACTTGACATTTAGTTGCTGAAGTAAAGTAAATATAGGACCCAATAGTGTCATTTTTATGGAGTAGAACTACACTTCAGAGTATATGTCAAAAGTGAAATTCATTTAACTAAACTGAAAAGAACCATCTAAAACAGACAAGGGATATGAAAATAGGTTGATACAAACATTTCAAAGATTCTTTTACAAGGTATCCCTGAGGAGGAGAAACTGTTAGACCATCAAAGAGCATTATCCTGCTACCTACAGAGGCTCTTTGTGTAGGATGTTACATTTATGCTGCAAAGACTTCACTGTCCATTAGAATCATTTTGATACTCGTGTGTTGTTTCTCCTGTGATATTATACACTCCGTGCTTGCTCATTAAGTCCCAATATTTGTTTGTCAAGAGCCTGTCAACCCAACAACAAATCTGGAGTTCAAATTTAGACAATGCATATGATCAAGGGAAAAAAACAACACTAAATTCTCTGTCTCCTGGTGTGAACTCATTACCGTGTATTTACATAATCTTGTTTTGGAAGCTGCTGAAGTGGCACTCTGCTTCTGAACCTGGTGTTTTTAGGAGAGGCTGGGAAGGAGAGGCGGAGGTGTTGCAGTTGGTGTTAAGGAATGGATAGACTGCGAAGAGCAGCCACAAACAGGCTGAGAGTCTGTGGGTGCAAATGAAGGATCAGGCACAGCACACCTTGTGGCTGGGGTCCACTAAAGGCCACCTGATCTGGGGAAGCTGTCCATGAGGCCTTGCTTCAGCTACAGGAAACATCACACTCCCAAGCTCTCACCCTGAAGTGGGATTTCAACCCAGATGTCTCCTGGGAAAGAAATACAGCTGTCCAGAACAAGAAGAAAAACTTTCAGGTTCACATGTGAGACAAGCCAGAGTAGGATCATTACTGGACCTGGTGCCTGTGGTATGGATAAGCTCATCAGAGAAATGAGGACTGGAGGCAGC
Source organism: Dicrurus megarhynchus (assembly GCA_013399195.1). Classification (NCBI taxonomy): domain Eukaryota; kingdom Metazoa; phylum Chordata; class Aves; order Passeriformes; family Dicruridae; genus Dicrurus; species Dicrurus megarhynchus. The sequence continues at coordinate 150,136 of VXAD01007239.1, forward strand.
CTGGGTTGTAGTGACCATGCCCTGGCTGAGTTCCTCATCTGAAGGAACATGGGTCTGGCAAAGAACAAAGTCAGGACCCTGAATTTCAGAGGAGCGAACTTCTAGTTTTTTAAAGAATGAATGGATGAGATGTCCTGGGAAACTCTCCTTAGAGACAGCAGAGCTGACCAGAGCTGACCACATTGTAGGACCACTTTTCTTAGGAGCAAAAGGACTCTCCATCCTGGTACAATAAGAAATCAAGCAAGACAGGCCAGAGACTCCTATTTTACCAAGGGAAGAAAGAAATCCCTGGAGAAACACAGACCTCACCTCTGTAAGAGTAGATCTTATGGAGAAGATCCTTATGAAAGGCATATTAAGGCATATGCAAGACAAGGAGGTGTTTAATCAAAAGGGAACTGTGGTTATAAAGAAAAGCCTTCTTGATGAGACTTGCAGCAGTAGTTTAAAGGGCTTGTTCTGTCCTTCAAAACCACCCCTTCAAATTTCTGCTCTCTGGGGAGGATGTAGCAGAGCAGGTCTGTGTCTTCCGGCCATTTCATTTGAGTATTCCATGATAGCATGGCTAGTTATTTATATTCCTGGCCATTGTCCATGGGTAAATGGACAGGAACCCTTTTTTCACCACATAAAAAGAGAAACACGATTATTCTGATGCTTTGGTATTTGTTTTCCTTACCTTGGGGCAGTAAAGGCTGAGAACAGCCAAGAGAGAAAGGAAAAGCGAGGGCTGGATTAGATGATGTTTGGACTTTACAAGAGTAGCTTGATTTTCCTACTGAAAGGATTAGTAACGATGTAACTCACACAACACATGGATAGAATTAGGAAGTTGGAATAGGGCAAAATAGAAATTAATACTCTTAAAATTTTTTGCTTCATACTCCATGCAATATGTGTCCACTTGTCTAGCTGAATTCAAACACTCAAGCACTGAGTACCTTTTCCCCACAATAACTGCTGATTGTGCTCTTAGTCTGCAGAGCATCTTGGTCCCAGTTCATGCAAACAGGCCAATTTCCATCTCTAGAAATCCAAAGAAATCACAACTACTTTATTATGTATGAACTTGTAGAAGGAAAAATCAGTTACTTGTAAACATTCACAAGCAAGCCATGCAGTAATGCTATCAGAATTCAATTATATTCAATATAATGTCTTACTGCAGGAAAACAATTAATCTTGTATTCAAAAGGATTACAATGAACTTGAAATATTTTGTTGAGGAAGCCAACTTTTCAAAAGCCTCAGTAATCAGCTCTGTAACTAAAAGGGGAAAAAAAAAGAGCAAGAAAAGGAATTCACACCTGTGCTATCTAGAAGATATCTGTATGTATGAAATAACTGAATAAACAAAGCTGCACATTTCAGATCTGATCACCTACTTTAAAAACAATTTCTAAAATAAATTCAGCCATCTTTATGAAGTTCATTAGTTGATATGCATTATTATCGCATTTAATTCATAATTTGCAGCAATTTCCTCTTGCTGCATGCTGGGGCATCAGAGTGTAGCTTTCCATACGATTTAGTGTCATGTTCAGTTTTTAATTCCTCTTCCATTTCTCCTTTCTATGTTTTTTGAAACTCAGTATCTCTTATTCTTTCTTCTTCTTGTGAATTGCTGTCAGTGACTACATACTCAGCTCTCTCCATCATTCCTCCTCTTTACAGGAAGGCGTTTTCATGAGCTGGGCAGATTGTGGTGGCCCATAAAACTCACACTTCAAGCTATCAGGAAGTCAGAAGAGCCTGGAGAGTGCAGGTCCAGGTTATCATACCCTGTACTCAGCAAGGTTCAGCATCTCTGCTTCTACCAAATGTCAACCGTGTGGTTGTTCCTCAGGCTCGCTGAATAGAGTTGTTCTACTTCACCCAATTTAATCAGACTCCACATCCATAAAGTCTCTTCTAAAACCACCTCTTCAAATGCACCTTTCCCCTTATCATCCTGGAAAGGATTTTTCATGTTTCTTCTCAACATGAATCGATTAAATATACTCACTGGTTCCTTTGCTTCCAACTTACCTTCTTTCCTTTCTCCCACCTTTTTGCTTCCACCATATAACACAGGTCTCTCATCTGCTCTCGTTCTCTAACCCTTGCACTTGCCTTGTGATATTAAGCTGTGTTGGTTTTGGCTGGGGTAGAGTAAATTTTCTTTGCAGTGGCTGGTATGAGGCTGTGTTTGGATTTGTGCTGAACACAGGGTTGATAACACAGAGGTGTTTCTGTTATTGCTGAGCAGGGCTTGCACAGAGCCAAGGCCCCTTCTCTGCTTTTCGTACGGCCACGCTGGTGAGGAAACTGGGGGTGCCTGGGAGGGGGGGAGGAGACACAGCCAGGAGAGGTGACCCCAACTGACCCAAGGGGACACCCAGACTATGGAACATCACGCTCAGTATATGAAGTGGGGGGAGAGGGAGGAAAATGGGGATATTTGGGGTGATGGAGTTTATCTTCCCAAGTAACCCTTACCTGTGGTGGGGCCCTGCTCTCCTGGAGAAGGCTGAACACCTGCCTGCCCATGGGAAGCAGGGAACTAATTTCTTGTTTTGCTTTGGTGTGTGAGACTTTTGCTTTCTTTGTTAAACTGTCCTTATCTCAGCCCATGAGTTTTGTAGCTTTTACCCTTCCCACTCTCTCCGTGATCCCACTGATGTGGGAGTAAGTGAGTGGCTCTGTGGGGCTGGGCTGCTGGCTGGGGTTAAACCACAACATAAGCCTGCTTATATGTGCTCCTCTTCCACCAGCCCTCAGGTTCTCTGTTTTTAGGAATAAAGACTTTGTTCTGCCTGTACGGCATGTGACACAATGCCTGGCCCATGCTTAGATGTCATTACAGCTATGAAAATAATATCTCAAAACTATTAGCTTTGTTTAGAAGAGAAATCGCTATTTTCTCTGAAATGAAGTAGATCTGGATTTGATTACTGTCCAAATCTCCTGCAAAAATATTATAGAAAGCCAAGACAAACTAGGGAAGTTCATTCCATGAATTTCTTGGAAATGTTTAACATAAACTTTTGCAATAGAAGTCCCACAGAATGCAACAATGAAATATTTATTATTAACTTCTAATTTCCTTTTAAATTACGACATCATGTAAAGGAATGTTTTTCTGCAATTTTTAAAGACTTTGCTCTTTTTAAATTCTTGATAAAAAGAACTCTCATGTTTAGTTAGGCCAAAACCTGACCTATCTTTGTACCAATTTGTGAGTAGTATGCCTGGAAAATGATCATGTTAAAAAAAGGGGCCACAAATAAATGCCTTAAAATCTACCTTAAAAAAAAACCTATTTATAAAAGCAAGCAAATACACTTGACGCAAAAAACAGTGGGAGCTCTAATGACCTAGACCATTTAAAGAACATCACTTTAGTAACTCATCTATGATGAGAACAGAACTATCACACAGTGAGGCAGCCAAACTCTTTTGTCTTCCAGACTCACCCTAAGTCACCTTAGGGGGCTGTTCTGTCTTCTCTGGATCTCACTGCTCTACAGCTGGTGAATTCCAACATATACTATCTCAAATATTCCTCTCATTATTATAAATTTGTTTCTAAAATACCCAAGAAACACAGGTGGAGCTAGAAAAGTTTTGCAATTCATCCATTAAAAAGCGCTTTTTTTTCCCCTTGAAAATCTTGATTTACAATATTCCAAAATAGACAATTACAGTTAAAAGACAACCAGCTATACTCATCTAAAATTCCAGCCACAGCCCAGGAAGTGAGAATTGATACGTGTCATGAAAACTCACACTTATTTTGTTGTGTGGTTTATATATAACTGAACAATTTCAGAGTGCTTAACACTGTAACACACTGAGCTTTCTCTAATTCCAGCACAGTATTTTATGCTCATCAATAATCAGATTCTCTATTTTTCCTCAAAAAGTCAAAGGTGGTGCACAAGAAATACTCAAACTAAAAGCTAAAAGTAAGAAAGGATCATCATGTTGTCCATGTTCCATTCATGATTGTCTTTGGAAAGGATGTCTGACACAGGTTTGTTTCACATTTGCGTACTGAGCTGTTTCCTCCTTTTCTCCACTCTTTCTGCTGAGAATATCTGGACCAAAGCGATCACGCTTTTATTGTGGGATTGCAGGTCTATTTTAATATAAGCACCTTGTTCCACCCATCTCCACCTCCTTCCCAGGGTATAAAAATAGTTGTAAAAAACAAACCTTTGCCACAGAACACCCTTCTTTTTTGAATACAGACATTTGCTCATCCGTTAATTACACCAAACTTCCCTTCCAACACCTATGTCTTTCACCAGTTATTTATAAAACTCAAAGTAACCCTGGTCCAACATTTATTTAGCACCTCAGAACTGCACACCTCCTTCTTCTTCAGGCAGTGCCTTAGGATGTTCACTGCAGACCACGGAAAGAAGCATTTTAGTTCTGAGAAGAAAACCGTTTCCAGGGCTCTTTCTGAGCCCCACCAGAAGTCACCAGGTGATGGACATGCAGGTGTTTGTGTGCCTCAAGGCAAAGATCACTCGCTCTTATTGTTGCTCCGTGTCAGGTACGTTTGTGTCTCTGCACAACGACAGATAGCTGCTGTAAAGCTTTGCCCTCCCCTGTACCTCAGGCACCCAAAGTGACCATATGAGTGCAATTCATTTTAATGATTGGTTCTGTTCCCTCACACTTGCAGCATATTATTCAGTAAATTAACTTCGCCTCTCTTCCCTTTCAAAAGAACACCATGAACGGCCTTTCCCAGCACAGAATATGTAATTGATTCTTTTCCTTTGACCATTGGGGTGCTGGTTTGCTCTTGTTGTACAGTCTATTAATTAACAGATAGTCCTAGGAGTGCAAAATATTCAAATATTTAGAAATAGGAATCTATGTGCCCATTATGAGGTACACGGAGAGAGGTTCTGCTCTTAATGCAACTGAGAATCATAGGTGCTCTCAGATAAGTGACCTGAAATACATAGAAAATATAGAGCCAAAACCTAGCAGCCTCCCCAGCTTTTAATTTCTTTGATATTTTATACCAGAGCATAGCTTCTGACACTCTTTTCTTACACTTTCATTTTCTTTCTCTCAAAAAAATAATTTAGCAATCATTTTTCCACAGGGTTTTACATTATCTGAGGAAGTATATGTAAATATATGGGAAATGAAAATAGCAGGCTGATGGGAATACTTTGGTAAAATTGTACATGAATAAAAGATGTGAAATCATACTGTTATAAATGTCTTCATCCATTAAGTTTTAGTATCAAGTAAATTTCCAGCCGTACAAAACTGAGCTCTTCATCTTTCTTTCCATATAGAAGTCACAGTTCACATTTGGAATATAATATGTGCTTCATAATCGAAAGAAAACGCCATCAACTCTCAAAATTTTCCTCCAAATTAGTAAGTCAAAAGAATTTAATTCCCCTGGCATCCAAATATTGTTCATGGATGAACAAAGGAAACTATTAATATATACATTTCCAGAGTTATATTGGAGACTCTGTACATCATGGAAAAGCATGCTAAAATGATAAACTATTCTTTCTTTATCCAATCATGCCATTACTATATGGCTAAATATATTACATTCATAATTAGGGTTAGATGACTCGGTACCTTACGACATACATTTTACACCTTGTTTCAGATATTATTTATTGTATAATCATGCAAACAGTGAATTATTTCAATTTAAACTCTTAATTTGAACTCATTGTAGGGTACAATTTATTCACCAGAATAGTCTGAGAGATGAGGAAAATGGAAAATTCAAATGGGAAAAAAAAGGTTGGAAAACTCCTCTAACATTATTGAATCCAATCATTACCCCAGCACTGCCAAATCCCACTAAATCGCATCCCTAAGTGTCACATCTACACATGTTCTAAATCCCTCCAGGGACAGTGACTCCACCACCGCCCTGGGCAGGCCATTCCCCTGCCTGACCACTTTCTCAGGGAAATTGTTCCTAACATCCAATTTTAGCCTTCCCTGGCACAACTTGAGGCCATTTGCTCCTATTTCTTGTTACCTGGAAGAGGTGACCAGGCTTCACCTTGCTACAACCTCCCTTCACGAGGTTGTAGAGAGCAATGGGGTTCTATGTCTGCTTTTCCTCCCTTCAAAACATGGTAAATTGGAGAACTCAAACTTCTCCAAAAACTACTTCATACCATTTGCAAAACCAAACTCAGGAATGGTTCAGGCTTTGGTTCCCTTTAATTAACAACCACAGAACCTCAATGTAGCTCAGCTTCAAGTTGAGACACCCCCTGCCGTTGAATCAGGGCCTACCACATAAAGAAAACCAAATTCCATTCTGAACTGGTACTCAAAAATACTCAAAAGACAGCCAAGTCTTAGTCAATGGTGAATTTCAGAACATAAAAGTATATTAAAAAATAGATATTTATAAAAGATCGGCAAGACTTCAGTAATGGAGGTGAAGCTACAATCAAATGGACATATTTCCAAAAAGCAGGGCCAAAGAGGGACAGTGAAAGACATTTGATTCACTCTCAGGTGTTTTCCACTCTTCTGACACACAGCTAGCACGTCCAGGTTTTATTCAGGAGCTGCTCATGTGTTGTAACAAAGATGATAGCCTGTGAGATGGGTAGGGAATGCCTCCAGAATGATGAAAGAGCATAGCTATTTGGTATAAAATCCCTTTTATATGCACTGGCATGAGCTATCCCAAGTATTAGGGGACAGAAAATAACAGATAAATTGCAGTCAGACATTTCATTGATCTGTCAGAGAAAAACATGAGAGTTTAGAAATTGTTCTCAAGTTGCATAACAAGTTGTTTCTTCCTACACATTTTACTAATCAGAGAGAAAGTTGCTAAACTGAAGAGTCTGTTTATGCCCATGTGATAGACTGGGCAGGCTGGGAGAGGGGGCTTGTTTTAATTGTAGAGGCAAGAAGATACAAAATTCTTGCATTTGCTGCTGCCAGGTTCTAGGGGAGTTTTGAGCTAAAAGTAAGGTCTGTGTGTTTACTGTGTAATATGGAATTATCAACCATGTAAAAACTCATTTTATAAAATTTAAAATACTAACATTTTCTTCAAAAAGTCTCTGTCCTAGCTGGAATCCAAATTCAGTTTTACCAATCCAGGTCCTTCTTCATAAAAACAAAAAAGCCATCACAGGTTACATAAAATTTTCCTGCAGAACTGAGGACTGGGAAATGCAGAAGAAGAATTTAGATGACAAGGCAATCAAAATACACAACCTACTCCCCCAAATGTCTGCATATCATGCTCCCAAGCCCTGTTTTTTTGATTTCAGAAGGCTAAAAATAATTGCCTCCATGTACATTTGTGCTCTTTTAAATTACCTGACCTGCTAAGAAAATAAGATACTGTCTGTTGCTATTTTGGAATTTCTCACTAGAGATTGTGGTCTGGAATATTTCAGAGGATTGTCTAAGAGTTCATCACCTGAGAGTTTCTATTAATGACACAGGCAACAAAGGAAGTTTAGTTTTCTAACCAATTATATTAGAGAGTACTACCTAAGTTAATTATTTTAAAGAGTATACAGTTATGATCCAAGCACAAAACTTAAATGAAATATCAGTTATAACCAACGTATAATATAAGTGTCATAAAGTATTCCCAACAATAAGGAATAAGGACAAAAGAGTCTTTTTTTTTGTTTTCCAATTTACCACTTGCAAACTCCGTGGAAGACCTATAAGCCTCTTGCTGCCTTTCCAAGATTAATGTTGGTTTAGGGAAGATCAATGATTCCTTAGCCACCAGCTAAGGGAAAAAACTTTTCATTTTTATATCCCACTTGTCAGTTTGTCACAGGTAAGAGTGAGTATGTATTTGGGTCCAATAGGCTCATAAATAAAACAAGTAGTGACAAGAGCAATATACTGGGAACTGCTAAAAATGTTTGATTTTTATGCCTGTTTCTTCCCTCATTCCAATCTCAAAAACACCTCCATGGGGTCTATAAACTTCCAAAAGAAGATGTGCAAGACCTCCTACAAGATGATGTGTCTCAGTTGTCATGCTTTGACACAAATTAACCTGGTACACAGCATCCCAAAATTTTTTGGTGGATTTTAGCATTCATTTGCTTTTGAAGAGGGTAATATACTGAATTTACCTAGCTGTTCTTCACATAATGAAGGAGCAACTTCTTCCTTTATTACAAAGGAATAATATGGGTAACCCATGGATTTACTTTTAATTAATAGTTCACAATACTTACATAAGAAGTGTTTTGTTGTTTTTAAATACTTAAAGTGTGTTTTTTTTACTGATGGCAGACAACAATTCCTAACAGCCACCCAGAAATGAAAAAAATTCATAAAGACAATCATGTGGAGAAAAAAAGACATGAAATACACAAGAAAAGAAAGAAATGAAAATATTTTAAAAAGAAAAATATGTGGATAAAGTCTAGTGACAGAGAGGTCATTTATGGCAGTTGAACAGAACATTTTTTCTGTCACCTGAGATGGAGGTTAGAGAGCAGCTATTGGAAGGGAGAGAATAAGAGAAAAAATGTGAGACAGGCCCTGATATCAATTGTATGATTAATTACTGCCTTAAAATTTTCTTTGTGCTTTCCATGCTACATTTTAGGATCCAGCAAAAAAAGGCTTTGATGATAAACTATATTCTTAAATAAATAAACTGCTGCAGTAAGAATTTTTTCCACAAAAGCATCAGAATAAAATCACAAATTTGCTTCATAAAATTGAAAATTTGACAGTGGTTTCTTCAAAAAAATTAGAGCTAGACATAATTTCCAGAGAATCTGTTGGAAATATCAATTGAAGGCTTTCCAACATTAGCAACATCTGTATTTCTAAATTTTGAGTGCCTACCTTACTCGACTGTAATTCTGCAGAACTTTTTGCTACAATATAATTGTTTGTTACACAGTTTCTATATATGATGGGATGTAACTTGCTAAAATGTTGCAGTGCCATGTGTCTGTACAGTTTTATTACCATTTGGTAAACAAACAAAACCAAACAAAAAACCACAACTGAATGAGTTCCTCTAATCCAACACAAAGAATAAATATAGAAGAGTGAATTAGATTATTCGTAAGAGTCAAATACCAAACAGTGAAAAAAAAAGGCCACCACATTAATCTCTAATTGTAAATCCTTTAAAGACCACTGATTGATAAAAATTCTAACTGTGCATTCTTGAAACCTACAGCAACCATTGCAAACACAGACTGGAGACAAGGCTGGAAAACAGAGGCCATTTCCTTCTAGTTGCTATTCTAATTAACTTTCAACTGCTAAAAAACATTACAAAGCCACTAGAAATCAATGTCTAAAACACACAGATGTCAAAAGATTCCACAGTTTGACATCAGTCCAAATAAAACTTATAAGCCAACTTCTGGAAAACCTAAGACTGGAAAAGCATAGATTCTGTTTCCCACATATGATTGTACAGACGTCTTTACATACAGTTTTTATTATTCCATTGTTTTGGTTCCACGTCCTACTGGAAGTCATCAAATGTGCATTGTTCCACAGAAATTGAAGAAATCAGATTCTAAATCTTGAGCACATACAAAGCTTCTGACAATGGGAGCTGTTGAATCCAATTGGATACCTAGTTCAAGGATTTCAAACCATTAAACTTTTCTCCTTTCCAACACTCACCTCTCTACTAGTTTGGGTAGCACTGCCTTAGATGTCAAGTCCTTGAATTTACCCCTAATGCAAAAGAAAATTAATGACAAAAGTGAAAGTGAGCTCTAAAACTTCCCTAATCCTTCAGGCCTCCTCAATACATTGCATAGGAAGGAAGAAGTCATTTCTTCTCTTTTGGTACATAATTTCTTAGGCAGTAACAAAGACGAAAATAAAGTAAAAATAACTGAAAAAGTCACATGAAAATAACATTTCATGAGGGAGAGCAGGAGGGTTCTGAATGTTTCTGAAATCCTGTTGAAAAGTCAGCACCTGCTCCAACAGCAGGGATTCATTCCCCATGAGAGAGCACATTTAACCTTCTAGCCTTTTCAGTCATGTACAAAGGAAAAAAGCCAAATACTTCTTTCCCCTCAAAAAAGTATTTTTAGCATCTCTATATCTTTTTAAATTAGAATAAAAGCAATTTAGAGATTTTTATTTGGGGCATAACCTGTGTAAATTATTTATTCATACATATTATTAATTTATTTTTTTACTAGGAAGCCTTGAAGAAATTAGTTTTAAACCAAGTACCTGCAGTTCATTCCAAAGGCTGTGTTCATGATTACACAGAGGTTTTTTTCCTAAAACATCACAAGAAAAAACATTTTCACAAAAGAATCCAGTGTTTTCCAGCTGAAAATGGGAATTCTGAGCCACCTCAATATAAAACATATTTGCATGGAATAAGTGCACAGGAATATGTCACAGGCTTCTGGCTGAGAACTCTGGGTAGCTGAGCATTGCAACATAACCGAGAAATGAGAACCATCTATTTAAAGTGGGATAAAGAGATGGAGGATGTTCCAATACTTCCTCAAATCAGAAGCCAGTTCCACCTCTGGCTTCGGTGGGCCGTGGGACAGGCACGGGGGTGTGGCACTGCTGACACTTTAGAGGATGCTTGGAGTATGCTTCCCCAAGGGAAAGAATCAAGGAGCAAGAATCGGAGGGATTGAATAAGAGAAGCCCACATCCAAATTGACAAGAGACGACCACTGGACTGAAACTATCCAGACCACTCCTGAAGTGCAGAACCTCCTCAGGAACCTCATTTCACTCCATTCTATTCACATCCAAGGTGGGCGCCAGAATCTGTGGCTCCCAAGGGCCCCAGCATTCCATGACTTGAGGAATCCATGGCTCTGTAACCCCATGGATGGACTCCAGGTCTGTCTCCAAGGCAGCGAGAGAACGTTGGTGCCAGCGGGAGGGAGTGGTTGCAAGGCAGGTGCTCCGACAGTTGAGAGGCAACTGCAGCTGCTGCTGGTGCTGCTTCTGGTGCTGCTGCTGGTGCTGCTGGTGGCGGTGTCGTGGGGTGGCTGAGCAGTGGCAGCTGCAGCCCTGCAGCCTGCAAGGTGCTGGCAGCTCAGGGCAGAGCCCACTGACCCAGCTGGGGATCACAGATGAGGGTGCACACGGAGCAGGGACACTGTGCCCACACAGTGGTCAGAGCAGTGGGAAGGAGGGAGAGAGGGAGGGCGGATGAAAGCCCTGCCCAAGGCTGCCAAGGGAAGGGCTTTGGGAGGGCAAGGGGGCCTTGACCTGACACCCAGCTCTTCAAGGACCCAGCTGCCAGCTTTGGCACAGCCCACGTTGAGCATGATTTCATCAAGCCTTGGCTCAAGACACTGGCAGGGTCAGAAGTGGTGGGAGAGACTGGAAAGCAGGGCCGTGCATTCCTTCTCCCCAGCCCGTCTGGGAGCATCTGGCCAAGGTCTCCACTGTCTGCCTGCAGCCAGCTTGAGGGGCCCTTCCTCTCCTCCTCCTGCCTGGGGGACTGGGTTGGTTTCTTCGGCCATCTGCAAAGCTGAACTTCTCTCTCCTCAAACCTGGCCACTTGTGTTTGGGTCTCTGTGTCTCATACCTTCCTCCCCTTCCTCCTCACTGCCTGCTCCTGGAGCCTCTTTGCGCAGCTGGCTTTGGAACTTGCAGCACCAGCCGTGCCCTGAGGAGCACCTCTGGCCTCCAGCCTTTTGGCAGGCATGGCAAGCATGTCAGAGCTTTTCTTCCAGGGGCGAGCTGCTTTCCTTTCTCTTCCTGAGGGTATACAGTCTGAATCTGGGCTCTTTCCTCCTTTCTTTCTCTTTCAAGGAAGGATCAGCCATGGGCGAAGGAATCTTCCAGATGTGCCTGCTGCTGATGGCCATGGCGAACGTCAACCAGCCGCTCCGGCCCTCTGAAAAGATTGGAATTGCTCCCGAGGACGGGGAAGAAATCCTCCAGAGGATGAAGGTGCGTGAGGTGACACTTCGGCTGCAACGGCTGCACCTGGAGAAGGAAATTGCGGACCTGGAGGGCCCACGGGAGGCTCCAGCACAGCCCGCATCGCACCTGGAGAGGAAGATCCAGCGGCGCACGTGCACAGTGCTTGGCTTGGTTGTCCCTGCGCTGCTGATGCTCTGCAGGCAGCATTGGGAGGGAGCCACAGCAGAGCACACAGGAGGAGGAGAGGCTGACTCGGGGCTCTTGCAGAAAGCCTGGAAAGGAGTGGCCTTGCTGACCAAGCCCTTTGTGCTGCTCAGGGCCATTTCCATCTCCATGGGCAGAGCTGTAGGATATCTTGGGTTAGTTGCAAGTAGACTGGTTCGATTCCCCTTGAAATTTCTTCGTTCCACTAACAAGGACTTTGTGCTTTAATGGGTTAAGTATTGCCTTTGTGTATTGACTGTTAATCTGTATAGGTTGTTATAGTTGCCGTATTGATTGTTAGAAATAGTCTCTGTATTGATTAAATAGTCAGTGTAATGATTCTTATAAGTAATCTGTGTAATTTTTATACTCAATGTATTGATTGTTAGAAATACTCTGTATAGGTTTTTTATACTCTTTGGAGTGACTTTTACAAATTAGCTCTATAGTGATTCTTAAAAATAATATGTATTATTTGTTATGTTCTCTATATTGATTGCTAGAAATAGTCTCTATTGATTTTTATAAATAGTCTTTATAGTAATTTTTATAAATAATCTGTATTGATTGTTATACTCTCTGTATTGGTTGTTAGAACTAGTCTCTGTATTGATTGTTATACTCTCTATATTGATAGAAATAGGCTCTCTATTGTTTCTTAGAAATAGTCTCTATAGTGATTCTTAAAAATAATCTATATTGGTTGTTATATGCTATTGATAGAAATAGTCTCTGTATTGATTGTTAGAAATACTCAGCTTCTGTTAAGAAGATAGATTCAAGCAAAGCAATAAACTTAGAATTCTTTGCTTGCAACCACATGACTTCCTCTTCTCTTTTGCCTCTGGCATTGTCCTTGCACCGTGCATTCCTCTCACAGGCCGAAATAGAAACACCAAAGAAATAGAGACCCTGTGTGCAAAACACAGCTAGAGGTGGGCACTGCTCTAAATGGACAGACATTTAGAGGAGGAGGCTTCAGAAAGAGGTTATGGACATGATGACTGGAAAGCTGGCAAAGAACAGTTTAGTATGGGCATTCCTTCTTCAGCAAGAAGGGAGACACACAGAGGAGTTTCTTTCAAGTGAAGTGTGACACTGTCAGCCAATGCTGGCCCCAAAGGTGGGGAAGCTGAGAAAAAGGCCTCGGTTCATTCAGTGCTGATGACTGGACTTCAGTGATGAGGACAAAACTTTCCTAAGCTGAACATTCAATCTCAAACCCATCGAATTTTGGGAAGGAATGCCAGGAAAAGCATTTCACTCCATGGATGCATTAATGGATGCTGGAGTGCAGAGCGCACCCTGTGAACTTCCAGGGTTTGGAGGGTGCACTGCAGGCTGTGAGGAAACACTTCCCAGGCATGGCAGAGGTTGTACATCTGTTCAAACAAAAGGGAACTGCAGAGGATTCTTCCCAAGTGTCACTGCATCCCATCCCATAGGCAGTGCTCTTCCGAGCATTTCTAGGTCAGGAACATGTACAGAACATGTGACAGGGAAGCTGGGCAAGCAGTGAGTGCTGGACCAGGATGGCCAGAATGGTGCAAGAGCCAGTGCCCAGCAGGCTGAGGCACCCAGACCAATCCCATCTGTCCAGGGCTCGGGCTGAACACACAGCTTCAGTAACGTCAGGTGCTCTTCCCACAGAGCCGTCTGCGGAACTCTGGGTTAGCACTGTCAGCTCCCAGCTTTATTTCATAGCAGAAAGAGCCATTTTCCTCTCCTTTTGCCCAGCTTAGCTACACACACGTGAGGATGGGAGGCCTTCTCTCTATCTGTGCAGCTGTTGAACCTGAGAAAGCCAGTCCGTAAGGTTTCAATGCAAATAAACCAGGATCAAGAACTACAACCAACAAGACAATGCCACACCATATCTGCATTCCAAACCCCTTTGTGAAGCAAAGCCTCAGCATATACTCTCACTTTCTTCCAAAGGCTGTGCTCATGATTACCCGGTGGTTTTTTTCCTAATACATCACAGGAAAAAACATTTTCACAAAAGAGTCCAGTGTTTTCCAGCTGAAAATGGGAATTCTGAGCCACCTGATTATAAAATATATTTTTATGGAACAACTGCAATGCAATAAGCCAGAGGTTTCTGATTCATAGTCATGGGGTTTCCTTTGTCATTCAAAACCACACCTGCACCCTGCATATTTCCTCTCTCTGGAGAGGATATAGCAGAGCGTTTCGTTTGTGTCTTTCACGCATACATGGCTAATGCTTTAAATTCATGGCCATTTTCTATGCACAGAAGCCCTTTCCCCCCCCCCCTAAATACAATAACATCACTTTGGGTTCCAATGCTTTATTTGTTCGTTCTTCTTACCTCGGGGCAGTAAGGCTGAGAACAGCCAAGAGATAAAGGAGCAGTCGGGGCTGGACTAGATGATCCCTACATGTCCTTTTCAATCCAAAATATTCTATGATATTGAGACTCCTTGAGAGCATCCAATCACTCACTTGCTGTTTGAACAACCTCTTCAGAGAGGTTTGCTCCCTTTTAACTTCTCACTTTCCATTTCTGCTGAGCTTTTATAGTTGGAAAATCTTGCCTAACAACTCTTTTAATTTTTATTTAGTATGGCAAATGAAAGCATCTGGGACAATTTTCACTTGAGCAACATGTTTTATGGAATTTTAAATGGCATTGCCCCTCAAGATTTCTTTAAACTGCTTATGTATTTTATATCATGTACAGAATAATGTATAGAAAATCCACTATTATTCTAACCAAATATTTATCCTTGACAGATTGTACTGCATAGCACAGCTAGAGGAAATAGGAAAAAGGTGTCAAAAGGCATCAAAAACACTCAAAAGCAGGTCTTTAATCATTGCACCAAAGGATTCCAAAAGAAAATGTGGAAGTACAAAATGGAAGCTCTATGTGTAGCTTAGTACAAAAGAAAATTATTTGTCATTTAATCAAAGGAATTGATTGATAGAAGTTGAAAAGATTAGTGCTACAGCAATCATGTCATTTACTTTTCAAAAAGCTCAATGTGGAATCATTAAATATGAAGTTTTTTCTTTCAAGCAAAAAATTTACACAGCTGGGTATCTAGAGCAAAATGCTGCTAGATATAATACAGGGACGCTCGTGATGAGACGGAAAGATAAACAGCTTTCCTGCCTTACACAAACATCTGAGATGTTACAGTAAAGCCAAGTTGAGAATATTGAAAGCTTTTAAGCCTATGACCACTTATTTTCTCAAAACTGAGATAATTTTGTTTAGAGTACTCAGGAAAGGGAAGTTTAAGGACTTAAATTTGTGTTTAGAAGAGGAAGAGGCTGGCTTTTGTACTGGAATATCCAACTCTCAGGGAATATTAGCATTAGCCCCCAGCCTGCTGTAAGTTTTGTGGGGTGAGGGAACCTGATATGATACCTTCCCTTGTTTTGATCTGAAATTCTGCCTTAAAAAAATGAATGGCTGCAGTTGTGCCAAGATTTGCTTGTTTGCTTGAAATGGAACAATGTCTTCTGGTCAAAACAGAAAATTTCTTTTCAGCTCCAGAGTTCGTGATGTGGAGAAAAAAAATTTCCAAACTAGAGCCTAATACAAATGCACCAGTCTGTTCCTTGGTGTTTGTTTATGCATAATACCTCTTAGTGCTGCTAGACATGTCACAAGCATGTGATAAGACTTATTTAGAAATCAGACATGTATTATCCTGGACACCAGAAAGCAGGCTAATTTAGAATATAAACCTTAGTACAGAGACAGATTCCTAACAGCTTCCCCCAAGAAACTGAGTTATTTAGTGCTGTGTTGAGGTCTAATGCCTCCCAATCACACTCACCACTAGGCAGTCAACAAAGCCAGTGACCAGATTACAGCAGTGGTTTTGGAGCGCCTACAAAACTTCCAGCAAATCTGCTCCAGCTTTTCTGGCACCGTTAGCCCCCCACTGCACCCACACACCTGGATTTTCCATTACCTCCAGCCACTGCTCTAAAGAGAAGGTTGAATCACCACATCATCCATTTGACCACTAAGCACTGCTCTATTTATATTTCTGGAAGATAATCTGCATAATGTGGATTCAGAACTTTATCTTAGAGAAAGAAGTCAAGGAGTACAGGAACATATCTTAGTTTTCCACTGAACAGTTAAACAGAAAAGTGTTTCTATCATGTTTTACCAATGTAACATTTACTTTGGTACCATTTCAAAAATCCATGCACAAGGAAAATCTCAATGCTGTCCAAGCATATGTGGGTTTTTCAAACACAAGCTTTTTGTTCTTTAACACAACAAAAGCCTTGCAAACAACGTTTTCTTTTCTTTTTTTCTGTTTTCTATTTTAGGATTTTTAAAAATGCTTTTCATCTCTATCTCCCAAAAAGCATCAGTATGCTGCTTTATCTTACGATACCTTGGATCTCCTCTTTATGTGCAATGGCCATTGAACGAGTCCATAAGATGCAAGCCATAGTATATATTATACAATATATATTCTGGAAAATGAGAACTGAACCCATAAGTTAAAGTCCAAGTAAGCAGACTTTTCAAAACTCAGGACAGTTACCCATCTGAGAAGAAAAACTGACAGCTCTTGAGAGATGTGGAATTCAGGAGATATTTGCCAGGGTGAGCAATTGCTTTATTTTTCCAGGTAGCTCTGCAAAATACAAAATAAATTCCCGCAAGGCTGCATAAATTGCTGATGTTCCAAGAAGTTCTCCTTTCATTACCAGCTCACTAGAGAGCCATTATTCCTCTTTGGAAAGAAACTAACCTAAAATCATGCATGCCAATGTTTTCATAACACAAAAAGAAGAAAGTAAATGCAAAACTCATAACAGATTTACACATATGACATTCTCTAATCACTGCCATATTAAAGTACTGATTTGATGATAAATCACTTGTGTCCAAACTTTGAGAAAATTATTTAAAATAGCCAAAGATCCCTCTGGTTTGGCACCACAAAGTTCCAGCAGTGACTTTAAAAGATCTAGGTAATACAGAAGAACATGAAAAGTTTACACAACATTCCTTCCTCAAAATACACTCCCCACCCCCAAAAATAAAGAGAATTGGGAAAGTATCTTTGGATATGACAATCTTTCTTTATTATTGTGCTTTAATATTTGAATTGAAAACTAAAAATACCTACTGGATATGTTTATGAAATAAAAACAGGCCAGGTTACTCAAGGCTCCATGCAACCTGGCCTTGAATTCCTTTGCCCACATGTGCATATTTGCAAAGGAATAAGCAAACAAACAGCAAAAAATTAAGCTAAAATAATCAGCCATGTGAACAATAAACAGGGAAGCACTGTCGTACCAGAACAGGTGGACAGAGCAATTCAGTGCAGCTTATTCTTTGTAATAGGATATAAAGTGCATTAATTTTCCTAGGTTCCATTTTCAAGAATACTTATTAATAATGCATCATTTAATTTAACAATGCCTTTTAGAAAGAAAAGAAAGGTTAGTGATTACAGATTTAGTGCTTCTAGATTGTGCATGTAAGGAAAATGCTGAAATACCACATACAGCAAAGTGCTGCAGCTATTAATATAATATCTGAAGGGTTACAGATTCTGTCTTTTAAGCAAAAATATCAGTGGCATTTGGAACTGTTTGTTTAAAACTGCAGACTGACAGAATGGGGACATGAAAACATACGGCAAAAGAGAATAGATGCAGTGAAGTTATACACTTCTACTTGCTATATTGATTTTTAAAATATATTCCTTGATGGACGTATTTTTCTCTGTTTTCACAAATTAGTTTTCTGTAAAGTGCCTGCTGTGATACAAAGAATGATAATTGGACTTATTTTTAACATAAAAAATATGCACTTAAATGTCTCCTCCTAGTGTGATGGTCTTTTTCTGGTAAATTGTTGAGCTATCTGTCAGTTTTCTTTAGTACTGAGTACTTTAAAATCTTGAAAACTTAAAGTGATGAACCTAAGGTAGTTTAAGAAAGTTTTACATTCCCAAATTTCATTCAGTATGTCACAAACTAATATCCTACTAGTGAACCAGTGGAAAAAAGATGATCAAATAAATAAAGGTCTGTTCTTGCACAGGGATGATGCCTTAGGAGTTTAGCTTTTATATTTTTCATATCCTGTAATTCTTTAGTGTATAATTCTAAACTCCATATAGACTGTTAGCTACCGCTCTCCCATTCTGGTTAGACAAAACAATTCCTGTCTAGGCCTGAAGCTCAAGGACACCTTACTGTCTCAGGCCCCAAGAAATGTAAACAGTGAGTTGGGGGGGAGCAAACTTGGGGTAATGACTTCGTTACCTGAAGCTGTAACTGGAGGATTAACCCCAATATGCAAATGGACCAAACTTATAAAAGTATGAAAACCTCATGACCCATTGTCCATTCTGGGAGTACCCCTGGGGGCTTTGACTGCCCTAATGTACCTGAAGGCCCTTCAATAAATATAACTGCTTTTATTCTCTTAATTTTGTCTAGCCTTTGTTTTTAGGTAGCCCAACAAGGCATCTGGGAAACGGCTCAATAACTGCTATTTACTAAGATTACCACTGTTCACCTTAGATAGTTCCTGAAACACGAAGTGTACAATGCCACAGAGATGGATTGTATTATCACAACATTCCCTTTCTCCCTAGATCCAAAAGCAGCTCGTGGAGGTGTGAGATTGGTGTAACCGGTGAATTAGACCATCTCAAGCTATGAGCATTCACAAAGCAGCAGAAATGGAAAGCTTAATTTCTCATAAACCCAATGATTTGACATATCCTGTTTTCTCTCAACTTGCTTGCCTCTGCTGAAAGCAAGTTAATTCTTCTACTCAGAAACAACCAGCATGTTCTAATTTCTATTTAACCATTAGGAAGAATAACTTCTGAAATTTTAAGTTTTAAAGACAGAACTGAACTAAGGGTCTGCCTTCTTATTGCCAGCAAACCTCAATCAAATGTAGATTTTAATATAAACCTGCAGCTTGGGGCCACATTTCTTTTCTCCTGATGATCATCCTTGTGATAGTCACATACTGCACTGGCATTGGCACTAGAACTGATAGTGTCTGCAATCATTTAGGAAAGGTTTAAGATGCATTTTGCATTCATTTTTAGCATTCTTATTTTTTCTTCTGGGAGAGTTTGCTTTTTTCCTCTAAGAGCAATATCTCAAAACTAAGCTCAGAAAATCCCTTTCCACAGGATAGATCTTTGAGGGTTGCCAGGGAAGCTGAGGAAAAGGAGAATGCACCTAAGTGCTATAACACCATCTGACTCAAGTAAACACAAGTAAAACACCAATTGCAATTGTTTTAAAGACCTAAGGAAGAAGGAATTTACAATAAAGTGGTACAGAACTACTTAAAATAAATTTTAAAAATTCTTGATTTACAAATGGAAGGGACAAGCACAGACTCCAAGGCATAAAACCAGTAAACAGATTCAAAGAATTATCACTACTCTTGCCTTTGGAGACATCCATTATTGTTTCAAGAAATCCTAGCTGATAACAAAAAATAAGAACATCTCCAGCTGTCAAGTATCCTCTTTAATAGAGATCCTACATTAAGGGGAAGCTGGAATACAACAGAAATATCTATCAAACAGCAATTGATACCACCCGGGCATATCTCACTCCATTTTTTTGGCTGCTGCAGATACTTGACAGCAAATGCATCTTGATCCCTGCTACTCAGTGTGTTCTACAAAGTAATATCTCCCAGATTAATTGGCTTAATTTACTTGTTTACTGCAATCTTCATCTGTAAAATGGGGTATCCGGATGAAATGTAATGGACTGTGAGATGTAAAAAGTCACATTGGATAAACCTAATGGTTCTTTCTGCTTCTGAACCAGAAACAGAGGCATTGTCTAATCAGCACAGTTTACAGGGCTTATATAACAATAGATTGACAACACAGACACATTTCAGACTACTAGAAAAGTTACAGGTGTTAAAGGTAAGATGTAAGCTAACAATAAATACTACAATTTCAGAAGTCCAAATGAATACTGGACCCTTTCAAACAGGTAGCACAGATGCTGGCAGAATTGTCATCACCTGAAAGTAGGAAAACTTGCATGTAGCCCATCAACCACTCTTCTTTCCCCTTTCTCACAGTCCCACTAGCACTTAGAAAAAACCTCTCTTTGGAATCTTTTTTCTATTTTAGCAATCTCATCAATTTTCTTCCTGATTTCCTTTGACTAGTCCTTAGCAGCCGCTGGGGTATATATCCAACAGAATGTAATTTTTCCCTTCCATCCTTACATCACCCCACCTGGAGAATGTCTCTCAGGCACAGAATTTGTTTCTGCATATCCGTAAAAGTGAGATAGACGTGGTAAGCTTCTGCAAAGATGTAAATAAGGTATTCAACCTATGCCTCAATAATTTATTTAAAATTACAGCAATATTTCTTTTATCCTAGTGGACTTTATATGAATATACATATTCTTTAAACATCTTTTTTAATTTTCTTACGCTTAATCATCATGTCTGAAACAAGAATGTAATTTTGAAAAGTTAGCATTTGGATTTACAAAAAACCAAGCAAAAACTACTAACTGAAGAAAAAGCACCTTAATTAAGTACTACTTTTTTGAAGTAACAGACAGCACAAATGTTTTTCCGGAATTTCTTTGAGACTGTTTAAAAATTCATCAAAGCACTTCCCCATAAAGTTGGGCTTTGAAATCAAATTCGGTGTTAGTACAGATCTCCCTGCCCATTTTGAGCTTGGTTGCCTAGGGATGCACAGAAAACATGACCACCCTCTATGCCAGTCTCCCTCCTCCAACCTTTATATCTCCAAAACCGTTGACCAGTTTCCTTCAAAGACAGAAAAACATTAAAAAGGCTCAAAAATAACAGTATTTCCTCAAGTTTGAAAAAATGTTTTCAAGGTATTGAACAGAGGTTAATGCTGCAGACTGGATCACATCCTGAGATGCTAGTACCTTTTAGCTCTAGCTGTCTGTACCTGAAGTTTGTAAAGTGAATCTATTTTTGCTACCTTTCTATTTGTTTTGTTGGATATTTAATTGAAACCTTAAACATGTACAGAAAAAAGCAACCCACTTCATGCATGGCAAAAATAACCTTTCATAAAAAAAGTACCGAAAACAAATTAAATTCTGAAGGACAAAAAACCCAATCCTGTTACCACAAATCAATAGAGTGAAAAACTCTTCATATTGCAGATGAGCCCTCGTAAACCACGCAGTTCAGTGGTCACATATTAGATTTTCTGTGCGGGAATATATTGAAGCACACACTTGAAGGCAAGTGCAGCTGCCTTGGATGTTGGATAAAGAAATTTCATTAGCAGGGCAGGGGGAAAGGTATATTTTAATTTTTTTGTTTTGTTTTGTTTTGTTTTGTAACTGACAGTTCCTTTACTTTGAAGGTGTTCTTAAAATCTGAACATCATCTACCTAATTGTTATTGAGAAGAAAGACAACTAAATAATCTTTTAGAACCCTCTGTTACATTTTTCCATAAGTCGGTTGAAAACTCAACAACAGGAATAATCTGTGGTTCAAATTGAAAGCTACCACAGAGAGGACTCTCCACTGTAATAGAGTAGAAGAACTGAAGAGGTTGATACTCTTACATTGTCCAACATTTAGCATAGCTGTAAAGCTTAATAGCCTGATGCAATTAATCTCATCCACATTTTCAGAATTAGACTCCTGACTGTGTTCGAAGGTGCTTGGGTTTCCTTTAATATTCACTCACTGCTAATTTTACAAACAATTATTTAACCTGCAAAAAGTTACAAATTAGGTTTTGGAAGAAAATTGCATAAGCTGGATTTATTTATAATTCATGTTCCACTACAGTTGGATTCCCACACAAGGTACCTGAAACTATTTACAAGGCAATGGTATGCATTGGAACTGGCAGCTGCCTTCAGTGGGACACAGGTGAAGCAAGGAAGAAGAAAGGCAAATGAAAGAGAGGTACAGAGGAAGAACTCCTTTGGCTCCAATTTTCTTCCTTGAATTCCATGCTTTCAGGAGCCAAATCTTATGGGGGAAAAAAAAAAAAAGAAAAAAGGGGAAAAAAAACAAAACCTGAAAACCCCAAATAACCACCAACAAATTAATAAAATCTGTCCACCTCTACCAACTTCTAATTCACCTTACTCCACAGCCATGTCCATTGACACCCAGTAGCCTGCACAGCCTGGGACTCGTGGCCAGGGTGACATTGCTATGTGACAGAGCTTTTTTAACCAACCAGAGATTCCCACAGCATACTGGTTCAGGAGAAAGGCACTGCCAATCAGTTCAGAAAAGTTTCTCCAGACACAGCACTACTGACAAGAACACAGGGAAATATTTTCACCCCCAGGAACTTGCCTGTGACTGGCAGCTGATGAAAGACTTTGTGAGAATTATTGAAGAAATATGTACTCCATGTGGCAATCTGTCCCTTCGTGTTGTACTGAAATAAAACAAGCACTCAGTACATTTTCACTGAACTTACTATATTTTATCTTTCTTTTTTTTTTCCCTGTTAAGCTTAGATTCTTTAGCAATAGGCTTATGCAACTTCTCTGACAACAATCTTTGTTAAGAGTAACACACTTCCGTGTCCAAGGTCTTGAAGTGACAATAAAATAATGCAGTACTTTTTGTCACCTCCTCCTGAAAAGTCTCTGCTTTGAGATGGCAGAACAGCCCCAGCAAACTGTGATTGCTGATGTACGAAATGAGAGCATTTGTTCCACAAATAAAGGGAAAACAGAGTCCTGCAAGCTCCCTGCTCTGCTGAGCTATTCTCTGGGTACTACACAGAAAAAAAGCAATGGCACTTCTCAACAGCATCTCAAATTAATAGTTTTCATTTGAAACAATGTCATCTATTTCTGTCAGAGTGAGTAGTTTACAGCTTCCACAGCCCACCTCAGGGTATCTCCAGTTCTGAAGAACCTACCCAGGCAAACCAGGATTCTGTTTCAATAAGGACTTTATCATTCACCCTGAAGTGCTGGGTCCCACTGCTGCAGCCCCTATATGTGGTTATTCCATGAAAAATACATTCTGCTGTACTAGACTGCCTCACTGCCTACTATGAGTGAAGCTGCAGGTCTTGGCCATTTGTATTTTGCCTTGCCCTACTTCAAAAAGATATCAATCAGAACTTGAATATTGCCTTCTGATACGAACATGGAAAAATGCCTAAAGCTATCTGAATTAAATTTGGCACAAAACAGTGCTCTGAAAGTATTATTTAACTACTTTTAGCCTACAGCAAGGGCTTTACAGCCAAGCTATAAACTCCCTAATAATAAGATGCCTAATAAAAGTGCTGACAGACCATTCACAGCTTCAGCAGCTCTCATTAAAATACACTAGAATAGAACATTCTCGGGATGACGGATTTCCAGTGCCCAGGAACACCCAATACCTTGACAAGCACCCGCATTTCTCAGCATGTGCACCATAGACTCACTCCTTCTCTCTGGACAGCTTGGAATTACATTACTTTCTGAAAAATAATGACTTTGGCACTGAATATTAATGACCTGTTAAACAACTAACATAAAATCATATCCTACCTCTCTGTAAGTACACACAACTTTAACCAATATTTCCATAAAAATTAACTTCAAAGGAATATTTTTACTGAAGGATTTCATAATGGATTTCTTTGCTTCAGGGCTTTATTTATTCTGGGTGTCCTAACTCTTCTATTTTTTTTCATAAATCTGTTTAATTTTAAAAATACATCCACATGCTACAGGACTTCCCTTTAATCGTACAGGCTATTTCTCTGAAAGATCAGGAAAGGACATAAATATTGTTTTCTTTTTTAAAGTCACATGTTCAAGCATTTAGAATACACAAAATACTTTGGTACTTGCTCCCAGGAATAGCAAAATAGCATCCAGACTTGGGTTAGTAGTCTGCAAACACAGGGGCTGGGAGCATTTTAGTTCCTATGGAGGGGATTCCCAAAAAGCAGCAAACAGAGACCTCATAGATGTTTGTGAGATTTTTGAAATTATTCTGAAATGACAAATTCATAGCGGAATTCATGCTTTTGTTTGATGTTACCTCCTCATCAGAGCAGGGATAACTTCAAGGATAAGTCAAGGATAACTTCAAGGATAAGTCAGCTTGCTTTTGGTCTTGTCTCATTAAATTTTGGGTTAGACTAGACGTCCCTTCCAACCCCAACTATTCTGTGATTCTGTGAATTTTGAGCATCTCAAGGAAGAAGGTCCTACATCCTCTTTTGGAAAAGCCTGTGGGAGATTCAGACCCACATTTTCTCCCTCAGATCACAGAGGTTCTCCTAATCCTTTTGAAAATATCTTTAACACACATGTAATCACTAAATCTTTGCTGAGCTCTAGCATGAGGGCTGAGCAAAGCCCTCACATGAGAGCCCAGGTGCAGTCATCCTCCTGGTTCCAATGACTGGGAGCAGTTGGTATGAATCACAATTTAATAAAATCCAAAATTAGTGCTGAAGCTGGAACTGAAATCCCAGCCTAACTCCTGGAATCACCTGCCACTGGAGCCATATCTAATCGCCTCATACTCCTGTTATTCCATGCAGAGCAGGACACAACACAAAGGAAGTCCCACTGACTCCTTCAGTCACAAATCCCTCCCACGTAATGATTACCTTAAAACACAAATGAAATTTTGACACAAAACCTTGCTGGCAGGACACTGTTCAGCTGAATGCTTAAATCCAATAACATGAAAGGTGCAAAGAACAAAAAAGAATATTGAATAAAGAGCACAGGTAACACTTCACTACTTAGATCTTAACAGAAGTAAATGAATTATTTAACTCCAATGTATATAACCAAAAATATTTCTTGCTATAAATCTTCTCTGATTTAGAAAAAGTAGGGTTTTTTTTTTTTAATTGTCTATAAAGCATCTGTTTTCCAGCATGAAAACATGATTTGTCATAGTAAATATTGATCTCTACAGAGCCTCTAATGGGACTGGCAGTCACAGAACCACACAATTTTCAACATCCATAATGCAGCCACAGGCAATATTTCTGCTTTTACAGGGCACTCTAGCCTGAAATACCAGGTTATTTGAAACATCATTTCTTAGTGGGAAATAGCTGTAACACACAAGGATTCAAGTTGTCAGTTGTCAACTATTTTTTTTTTTTTAAGACCTGAATGACATGTACAACACATTTTTTTTAACCACACAAGTTTTCGTTGTTGCTCAGGAATGGCTCCTAGAAGCCTGGACCCAACACTGTCCAATGCTCATGCTACCACAATTCTGTAGGTCGGAGAGTTCTCCATACATTAACTACTCCTCTTTTATGGTGACTTATCTATTCAAGCTCTCTCATTTAGTTAGACCATGCATCAGATAAGAAAAATTAGAACAATTACAGAAAATTACAAAATTCTAATAGCAGATATGCTACAGAATAGTCAGAGAAATTACACCCTCATTCCATGTCATGAAAGAGTTCAAGAATGCCAGGGGTCTAAGAACAGATCTTCAGCCACAATTACGGATTTTCTTGCCTTACACACTCCTTCTCATAAACTCTTGGATGCTTCTAAGAAGACATCTTGATACCTTCTGTAGCTTTTGCCAGTGTGTCCAGGACAGTACTTCATGCCTTTTCTCTGCTTTGAGAGAGTTCATGCATTCTCTCATATTTCTGACTATTACAAAATTCTTAGAAAAAAGAATCAGAATTAGTTAGAAACCAGAATTTTTTCCTATAAGAAATCAAATACCCAAGAATTTAGCCCCTTATTACCCTATCCATTACCTTATTACGGAATTTAGTTCCTTTTAGTGTGTTTTCTAAAAAACTTCCCACTTTATTCTCAGAAATCCTTTGCCAGGAAAAAATATGAGACTTCAGATGGATCGTCTGCTTTTTGCGGCCTGAGGTCTCAACAACAAGAGATTCAACATTCATGGGACTCAGGTTTGTGCTACAGCTGTCAATTGTTGTCCGGTCCAAGCAATTCATTCAGGTTTTACTTGCAGCCAGAATCACTGATTCAAGGTCAGAAATCTTTCTATCACAGCTGAAAAATATTCCAGGTGCAGCTGAGCACCACTAGAAAAAGGGGAGTCTTGTGCCCTATGGGAAAATGGTTGATAAAGGAAAAAGAAACTTCAGGCTGTTCATTTATTCCATAAATAAATCTCCCGCAATAAGGCATCATCTCTGTTACTCACATTAATGAAAGTCTAACAATTTAATTAAATATATTTGCAACTGCAGTTCAACCACCTTTTTCTCTCATCATGAATTTTTGATCTTTGATACACTTTTTAATGGCAGAGGTCCACCTCTTTTGTCATAAAATGAAACAATAAAAAAGCCCAAATCTGTGGCATACAGTGAATCCCAGGAAGCTGCAATTTCCCCCTCATCTGCACACTTTACCAGGTGGCAAGGTCACAAAAACAACTGCTTAATTTATCAAACAAATTTCAAATCAGAAAAATAAAACCAAAGCAAACAACCAAAACAACAAAAAAACCCTGCCTCAAATCAATTTCCAGTTGATGCAGTGCTGTTCTATCTGACCTAGTATTTCAGAGCATCAGATAATAAACCAAAGCCACAGCACAAAATCTCTTTAATAGCGTAGTAAAAAAGGAGTTGTAAATGAGGATGCCTTAGGGATAGATAAAAGTACAGCACAGCAAAGAAAGGCAGATGAGTATGACAAGCTGCTCAGGTTCACTTACAGTTTACCAGGACTGGACAGGCCCTCATTTTTATAGAGCTTAGGTTAAGGTTAGAGAAGGAGAGACCACACAAACTTTGAGATGACCTGTCAAACTCTAAGGATGCATTGTATAGAACAGTAACAAAATCAGACCTTAACTACTGGTATTAAAACATACAGGATTTTTGAAAATCTAATCTCTGATATCTTGAGAGCCCCCTCCAGAACGCTTGTTTCAGAGCTGTCACCATTTCAGAGAATCCAGAGACAAATGTCCATTATGAGACATCAGTCAGATACTAATCCTTTATAAGAAGTGGTACTTGGCACATGAAAATACTGAAATTCTCCTGTTACAATTACACAACAGCCCGTGGTTCCACAGAGCCAGGTGTTTGTTACAAGCTCACTTTGACACTGAGATGTCTCCTCCACAATTATTCCACTGCCAAATACACACCAGCTACTGTTTGATTACCAAAAATCAAAGTCTGTTCCACAATAATGCTCCATGCTCCAGCTACCAAAACACCCCATCTAGCTCAGCTGCAGTGTACTTTATATTTCAAGTGTCCTGTTTTGGGAATAGAAGGAGTAAAGCAGCAAGACTATGTGGGATTACCATGCATACACTGCCACACTGTCATATTTAGATTCACCCAACTCACCTAAGAATTTCTTAGCATTCCTTCACTGAGCCACATACAATATGCTGAAGAATTATTGAATGGTGGATTTCTGCTGCACATGCCAGATTGAAACCACCCCTCTTGAAAGACTTTCCTATTACTCTACTCATGAAATAACAAAGCATTAATCCAGCTGAAATGAAAATCTCCTTACAAATCCTAGGGTTTATATGTAGATACAGTTTTTAATATGCTGAAGATTAAAAATGCAGGAACATAAGGATATCCCTGTTGGGATGTTTCACTGGCATCTTATTAGATGAAAGCTATTGGAAAATACATCCTTGCCCATTCCCTTAGTGTCTTTGCATGGACTCATTGACCATGAATTTGAATCTGCCTCCACATCCTCCTTTGGCAATAAATCTCAGAATTCCAAGTGCTTTCTTCTAAGCTTTAAACCAAACTCCTAACAGTTTCATTAATACACTGTAATTCAAACATTGCAGGATAGGGAAATAACTCCGCATTCATTTTACCCATGACCTTCACGATTTTTTGAACATTGATCGTATCAACTTTCAGCCTTATTATCTCCAGCTGCCTTTTTTCCCAGCCTTGTCTCTTCCTTACAAAGTGACTGCTCTGTTTCCATTAATCATTTTGACTCCCATACACAAATATATTGTGAAAATCCTTCTCCACACAGACAGACATAAATAATGCATGAGTTTCCTCAATACCTCAATAATAATATAGAATAAAGACTCAACTTTGGCGCTTGGTAAAAATGGAGATGAATTTTGCTGAATCTAGCCCTGATCCTGTGGCAGGATTATATCATTGATTTGCCAGATAAGAGATAACAAGAAGTATGACAGGATCATGCCACAGGTCAGGAGAACCCTGGAAATTTTAAGTGTGATACAGACCTTTGCCACTGGTGTCGGCAGGAAAAATTTAAAACTATCTTATGACAAATGCCACCTGGTTCTTCCTTTTCTCAACAGACATTTGGGTTGTTCCCCAAATAAATCACCATCAAAAAACAATGAACTCTTATAGAAATAAAAGATATGCTGGTGTTGGGAAAGACAGTTTTGTAGGGGAGCTACACATGCACAGACTTCATTGTTTAATCAAGTGTTTCCCACTCTTCTTTAACTTCTTTTATGAGATTTCCCTCATTCAACAACCAGAAGGAATCCAAAAGGGCAGTGGACACTTCTCAGAAGTACCTTTAACAGAGAATCATTTCTAAACAGAAATGAGGTTAACTATAGTTCAAAGCATTTGCAAAATTAGAGCCTGGCTCCAGAATTATTGGTGCAAAAAAAACCCGGGTGCACACGAGCTGTAAGGAAAGCAGTGCATCTCTGGAATTTTTGGTATTGGAATTTACAGGATTGCAATTTCCCTGTGCTTTAAATAACAAAAGCTTTAGACCTCTTTTGAGTGCAGTACTGTATTATGTAAGACAGTGTCCCTATACACTTTCTCCAGACTTCAAAAGTGGGATGTTGCCCCCTATCACCACTATTTCACTGAAAAAAAGAATAAATTTGGAAATTCTTGTCTTGCAGAATTTGAATCACAGCAGAACATCTTGGGGTTTTTTTCTTGATATATGTCATTTTCTCACTGTTGTACATAACATAAATCTGAAGAGTAGCTCTGCCTCACTTCAAAATAAATAAGGGATCACTTGAACTGCCAAAAAGAAAATGCAAAACTTTACTTTCTTTCAAGCCTGTAAACTGGATTTTCTTAACAGTAGAGTTGCATTTTGGTTTGAGTCACAAATATCTTTGCAAAAATATATAGACACACACATATACAATTTTGGAGTTTAGATTTGGAAGAATATGCCACTACTGATGGTGCTTAGACAGGACATCATGGCACCCATCTTTCTGAGAATGCCTCTTCAGAAACTGAAGCAGCACACACAGTTTTGTTCACTACCCTGTAAACATCGTCTCTATTTTGTATGAAGCAGTCACTGAAAATTAAAATTATAATGACACATGGAAGAAAGAGGTTTTTGTGAAATAAGCATTGGCTAGAAATATGCAAAAGTGTTATGTCAAATGAAGCAGCTATTTCCATTTTATTTGCATTTCAGATTACCTGCTAGTATATTCTTGTTCACCAAAACCCCACCACCACAACGAGTAAAAGGAATTTGGCTACTTGTAACTGGGAAAAAGTGCCAGTCTCATGTACTTTAGAACTTTTCTTGCACAAATTCTGCTTGCAGCAACCAGTTTCCTACAAAACCTTCTTGCCAAAAGATCAAACTGTGTAGTTTTGCTCAAACAAAAGTCCTTGTGAGAATTCTACTTGATTAAGGACAGATTAAAGACTGCACATTAACACCCAAAGGCTAAAATTTTCAAAACATGCAGAGAATTTAGATATGCTTTTTCCCATCAGTTTTAATCAATGATCTGCTTTGAAAACCTCAGTCCAATTGTGTATTGGATTAAAACAGAAGACCCAGCTCCTGAGGCAATTTATAAGTGCATCTCCAGATTTAAACAATGTAGATAAGGAACTGGCATCAAGGGGCAGGGCTTTCAGGAGTGTTTACTCACGTTCTTCATTGGATTTGATCACAGAATTTCCATTAATTTTAGTGGAGCAGAGTTCAGACAACATTTACTGTGCTTCCCCAGTATTAGCTGATTTATAATGGCTATCTATGCACTGTAGGATCCATCTTCTAACTTGTCGTTCCAATCCACTCCTACCCTTGCTTTAAAGCATTTTATAGGTTCACAGACCAAATATACATTCCAGTTTAAGACTGCTAATAGCAGAGCAGTGTGAATCCCTACCCAGTTATTGCCTCCATCAGAGCCGGCTTTTGTGCAAAGCCGTTGGTTGTATAACCACGCACAGCCACCATGAGCAGAACACCAATAATGTCTAAGAATCTGAAAACAGTTAAGCTTGGCAAGGGTTTTTTTCTGGTGCCCCACACAGTCACCTAGACCTGTACTACCTTAGAAGCAGCACAGCACTTCAAATCCTGATTTGAATCTATCTTAATGCATTCTTTCATCCAGCTGTGAAATAACACAAGCTGAACCAAGGTTTCAGTTCCAAGTGTTACCATGGTAAACAAACAGCACGTCCTTGTTTCATTGTGTACCCAAGAGGCAAAATCTATTTAACCCAGTACCTTTAAAAAACTCTTATTTCCTGGCCTTCTAGGTTCATATAGGTTAAAAAAACAGCAGATTCTCAGTCAGAGCTATCAAAAGCTGAAGAAAACTTGGTAAAATTTGCTTTTCCAGTAAACATTACCATATCTTCTGCAGAAATCTTATTCTAAGATGGGTCACAAGAGTTTATATGCATATTGTCTCCTTAAGATCTAGATGATTGTGGTTGCTATTAGGCATTTTTGCTTTTTGGATTGTGATTGCAGGTGGTATAATTTTTTTTTNATGACCTTGCAGAGAGAAAATGAATTGGTTCTCTCACCTGAACATCTTAAAATCAGTCACTGGAGCACATTTCTAAATAAAGAGCCCTTGAGGAAAAGGGAAAAAAAATTTGAAAAGAGTTTAATATCTAGATTCCAGTTCTAAAAAGCAAGAAGTTTGAAAAGTTTTCTCTGAACTGTTTAATGTCTTTAAGCTCCATGACATCACCTTCAACTCAATATTTTACAAGACTTGGCTCACTTGAGCACAATTTTAAATGAGTCTTTTCAGTGACTTCAGCAATTTTTGGTCAGTCATTCCATAGCTACTTAAGAGGCAAAACCACAAACTGTGGCCAAAAGTCTCTGACTAAGCCCTGAGATACAGGCACAGAGATAAAAAAGTAATTTCACCAGTGTACATCCTAACATGCAGCATCATATATCCTTACAGATAGCTTTCAGAGTGACACAGAGCTTTACATCATTTAAAGACTGCTGCCTTCTGAGACTTTTCCTTTATATAGTTGAAGTGGCTTGAAGTAATATTCATTCATGCACAGTAGCACCAACCATCCCAGAAGCACAAAAAAGGAGGAATTTTCTCATATAACCTTCTTTTATAAACATTTGAAAAAACACACTTGGCTAAAAATTACACATTTTCCAATGTAGAGTTCTTTTTTTTTCACTCATTATCAGTGGTTTTAATTTCTTTCAGAAGCATACTGATTTCAGTGCTTTTTATATCAGCAATTCAGTTTCAATACACATTTGTATCAACCTTGATGAGGCTAGTTTGAAATATCTGTATATCTCATCCAACTCTAGTCAGTGACAAAATAGCACAATTTCCTCTTTGTCTGCTCTCCCCTATTTATTAACGAGTTTGTCTAAACAGCTCTTTCACCATATTTATATATTAGGAATTATCTACTCCATCACCCTTTACTTCCCTCTTGTAATTGTACCCCTTGTACTACTCCTAAAGTGGCCTGTGGTTTCTCTTCACAAAGTTTATAGAGATACTCAGAGATGAAACTTGCTTATCTCGTAAACTGCAAGTCTTTAGCGCTTCCTTTCTGCAACTTGTGCATTCTAATAGCACTTATTCCCTTTGTGTTTTGAGAAAAGACAACATATTAAATCAAACTCCTGACTTTGGAACTTGATAATGTCCCCAAATCACTATTTGTCCTGAACTGCTCCCTCCAAGCCAAACAAACCCTGCCTGAATGAAATCATTTTTCTTGTCTTGCCTGGGATAACAGCATCGATTACTGTGTACACTGCCACCCTGGCAGGCTTGCAGGAGCATTTGTGTGACAACTCCTAAAGCACTTACCATGCAATACTTTACAAAAGGCTATTGCAGCTGTACTTGTGCTCCTGACATTCCTGTTAGCCCCTACGCGTTCCCTGAAATTTTCGGAATATTTAAAAGCGGGAATAGGTTACTTGGTCCTGGGGGTTTTACAAGGTCTACCCGTGACAGGGAAGCACGAAAGCAGGTTATCTATGAGCAACTGGTAAATGGGAGCCTCAGGTCTTTTCCCCTACCTGCTATTTTTCCTATTTGGGCTCAAGGATACAAGACACTGGATACTTCAATAATACTGGATTTACAAAGACAAGAGGTGATCTCTATATATAAGTGTATGTGATTGACTTGTTAAAAAAACAACAATTACCCATTGGACAGTGGCTTTTTAACCAAAACCAGGACACATTAACAGTCACAGCTGACACAAAAACATAAGAGTTAAATCTTACTAAGTTCAAAGTAGTTAGGAACACCTGCCTTGCCTTAAACACTCTCAAACTCTCTTTTAGTAATAACTCTAAAGAACATGTTCTTCATTCCACAGACATAAATGTATGAAAGGAAAAAAAGACATTAAGAATAGGTGGATTCAAATGCAGGGAAAACAGATTCAAATTAGGTTGTGAACACCTCATTCCGAGCACACCGGGAAAGCTCTCTGAGAGAGACATGAAACCAACACACAGATTTTCCTTTCACATTTGGAGCTGATCAAAGCTAACTGTACAAAGCTCTATGTAATCTAAGTACCAGAGGATTAAACAACATCCAGAACAAAAGGAAACACTTTTTTTCCTGAGCCACTTTCTCTGACCAGAACATTATTTCATCAGGCCTTTTTCCATCTTCTAGTTCAATCACATCATCGCCAGAGTTACTACCTGAAGCTGTGCCTTCACGGCAGCCTGAAGAGACCGATGCCCTTTTTACAGCTCAGCTGCAAATCATGCTCTAGGACAGCTTTATGATTAGGTGTGAGGGAACGAGGAGGAAAGACAGCTAATATATCCATATTTTAATATGGATCTGAGGTACCTAATGATAACAATATGTTGATTTGAACAGCTACTCGCTTCAGTCTTCTAATTTACTGGCTAATGGAAGAACTAATTTATTTTATGCAAAAATTCAAAGGAAAGTTCAAGCAGACAGCCTGAGAAGCATTCTATAAAAAGATACCTACTTTAAAATGATTGACGCTGCTGCTGCTATCTGCAAGGCATTTCCAACAGATATTGATTTTGTTGATGTGAAATTCATAGATAAATATTGCTCCACAGAACACCCTGTTTACAGAATTTTCTATGAGACAAAGAAGAAAAAACTTTTTTTATCAAGTAAATGACTTATGTTGCTTTGGAAAAACTGAGAGAATTTTTTTCCTGTGTCCGCCTGTTTAATGAAAACATGAAGCTAATTAGTGAAATATGCATTTTCAGGGAAAGTGAAGATGAACAGTGATTTTTTTTTTCCCCTCCATGAATATGAAAGCTAAAATATCCCAAAATTTGGGGAAAGGGGGGAAGATGGGGGAATGGAAATACTGATTTGAATTGGGTGTTTCTGGGTTTTTATTTGACTGTTGGTGTTTGCTTCAGTTTTTTTAAGATGAAGAAGGAGACAATTCCTCCCCCCCAACAAAGATGTTGGGTTTATGTGGATGTGCCAGTATTTTTTCTGTCAGAAGGAGGGAGAGGTGATGCACACCAAGGCCTCATCATTTCAATCAGAAACACAGCAATTCCAGAGCTCGTAAGATCACCACTTTTTCCTGCAGCCTCAGTGCAGGCAGAAAACTGGGAGCACAACTAATTGCTGCCTTTCATAGGAAAAGATATAAATTTTAGCACTTTTAAGAGATAAGGCCTAAAAAATGAAATTCCAAAAAAGTATAGGAATGTTTGACACAAAAAGATAATTTTCCCTGTTTTTGTCTTTGGAACCGGTGGAGTGGAACATCGCTGCGTTATGAGGTGGACGAGTTATAATCGGCCCCCCGCGCTAGGCCGTGTCCCTGTGAGGGGAGGCACGGCCCGGCCCCACGGGCTCGGGTGGCAACGCCTCGGAAATAAACATTTAAAAAGGGGCACCAAAGGATGAGGGACAAATGTGACAAGTGGCCGTGACACCTGGCGGTCGGAGGAGCCGGAGGCGAAGGGACAAGGCGTGATTCAGCAGGGATTTCCCGGTGGACAGCGCTGGGAGAGCCTGAGGGAGGAGCTGCAGAGACGAAGCGTCGTGGTTCCCACTCTCCACCGCCTGCGCTGCTCGGGAGGGGAATTAATGCTTTAATATGTCTTTTACTTCACCATACAAATCTATTTTCATCAGAAATAGGTTAACCTCCCCAAGCTGAGCCTGTTTTGCTCCCGACAGAAATGGGTACATTCTCCACCTGTCCTTATTTTAACCCAGAAGCTTTTCCCCGTCGTTTCTCTCCCTGTTCTGCTGAGGAGGAGGGCGAGAGAGCAGCGGGGTGGGCGCCGGGCAGCCGGCCAAGGATGCCCTCCACACACAGACCGCACTTGTGCTTCGGATAAAAAGGAACCTTAAATCCATAGGAAGCAAAAAATTTTAAAGAAAAGAGCTTAAATGCTAACAACAGTGGGAGAGCTCTCTACCTGAG
This sequence comes from Dicrurus megarhynchus, assembly GCA_013399195.1. NCBI lineage: Eukaryota > Metazoa > Chordata > Aves > Passeriformes > Dicruridae > Dicrurus > Dicrurus megarhynchus. The sequence goes on from VXAD01007239.1 coordinate 184,913, forward strand.
CAGAAGCGTGACCCCAAATAACCTGATCATCCCACTGCTCTCAGGCATGACTCATTTAAGTGTCCATCTCACACATTGCTTGAAAATGCCGCTGTTCCAGCAGCAGGACTTCCAAAAAACTTTGTGGGGTTTTTGATTGTTTTTGTTTGTTTTTTTTTTTTTCAAAAAGTACCTTTATGTTTGTCGGGAAGGCTACAAAGTCACAGCCTCTACGAGTAAAGAAAAGTATGAGTGTTCCCTCATGAACAAACTTCATTTTAACATCTGTACTGTGTCTTTTAAAAATAGAAATTTAATCAACATTCAGAATGATATGCTGATAATTTGTGAGAGCTCTAGTTAAAAGCAGTGGCTTGCATTTTATTTATTCTGTTTGTGATTTTTTCCCCTCACAAAAAGGAGAACCTTGTTAAAAGTACTGTCCAAGTACCTCCTTTTGTTCAGTTTGCTTCCTTAAGACCATTTAAACAGTATTTTATGTAATATTATAGTTGTTATCTACATTACTACTCTATTATTTCAAAGCACTTAACATTTATCTTGCTTTAGAATCCAGTGCTGAAGCTCCTACTGACATCTCTATCAGCAGAGCTAGGACAGGGCTAGCCAAGGTTTGAAATCTCTGTTCTTACTCATCCAGAAGTTAATTTTCTGCCATAGTGTGCAGCAATTAAAATTGACAAGAGAAATACCTGTTCTAAAGGATGAATTAATAACTCCATTAGACCTCATTTAATTCCAGTGGGAGTGACCACTATCTCTCTCCTTTGAAAGGCAGCAACAAGTTGGGCAGGAGGTAGCAAAGCCTCACCCAGCTGTGTAACTCTGGACACACGGACAGAGAACAGCCTCCAGAGCTGCCACTTCGGGGACAATTTTAACACACGCCCAAACCCATTAAGAACAATTTGCAGTGAAATTCACTGACCCTGAAAGTTAGGTCTGTGATTAATTTTTTTGCCAGTTATTGCGTTTTAAAGTAATGTTATTAATAGGAAATTGTACCTAAAATGAGACACTTGTGCAAGTCTGAATACCTGGATGCTACCCAGAAGAGAGAAGTATTTTTCCTTTGTTCCTCGCTTTACATAACTCAGACAAAAAGACAATTCCTCTGAGGAAAAAAAAGTAATCCAGCCGCCTTTATAGGCACAGCCCTTTATTAAAAATGTAAATTGAAACTCAACTGCCCATGTAACCTTTACCTCTCACTACTAAAGTATCTGTTAAGCTACTGTCTGATGGAATAAGCAAAAGGCTTGCTTCTCATTTACTGGGTGACTGAGTAGCAGTGTGTATACTTTCAGTCATTATAACCGCAGTGTTGAGGGTTTTGTTGTTGTTGTTTTGTTGATTTTTCTTAAACAATGCAGAATGATCGATCTGCCAGACACATTAGAGGGCAAACTCTCTTAAAGTAATGCTTGCATGACCGTTTCAAACTTAACTGTAATTGATTGACTGTATTATACTTCCATAGAATGACAGCATGAATAAAATATAGAGTATTCTTCTCATGCAGTTCTTTAAAAAAAAAGTATCACACAGCAACAGAAGTATCAGGTTTCAGAGTCATGCTCAAAGCTTAGAATATTCCTCTTAGAGGTAACGTAGTCCTCAGGAGTTTATTCCCTATAAAATGCAAACTCAAGAAATAAAACACAGCATCAGTTCTTTGGTTTATGTATTTAGGCTTGAGGTTATGCTGTCCCTGGGCAATAATCATGTTTCATTCTGCCCAGACTGGCAAAATAACATAAGCTTTTGTATTTGATTTGATGTTTTAATGGATAATTAATCCAGATCAGATGGTTTAAAGCAAGGAACACTTATTTCAGCGATGTACTTGATCTGTTGACAAGACACTATTCTAACTACACTTCCTTGGAAGAAATTCAGCCTGCAATGCTGACACATGAAAAAAACAAACTTTCTGCCTGCAAAGTTGCATTTTACCTTCCAGTTTTTAAATATTGGCTCTGAAGTGTTATTACACAGATGAATATATTAGCTAAATTTATCACAAAGCAAACCTTACAAACTAAAAAACCTGAAGCACATTGCTAGTATGAAGATGCTAGGAAAAAAAATGTATTTTTGAAGAAAAATGTTGTCTCATTTTATTTTTTATGAATTTGCATAAGAATGTGCCTGCATAGCATGTGTTGGGGTGGAAAAGCTCTGAAACAGAATTTTTTTTCTTTTTCATCCATAACTCATAAATTGATGTTAGAAGCATATTCTTTAAAGGGTGATCATAATGGTAGCAAAGATGTTTTGATTAAAGAGCTTGGGATTTAGTCCACTGGAGATAGGCAAACCTAACACTCTCTGTATTGGACACCTCACGTGACAAGTTATTAGGATGGGGATAAAACAGTGAGAAAAAGGCAAAGCAATTAATTTGCAGTCAACTTCTCTTTGCTAATATTCATCTGTGAAAGGAAGGGGCACAAAGGGGGAGGACAGACATTCAGAGACAGATACTGTGTGTGAAAGTGCCCTGGGAAACAGACTCTCCTCATTGTTAGTAGAGCTCCTACTGCAAGAGAACTTTCCTCCTTGGCTGGCTTCCTCTAGATGCAAACATGACAAGAAGTAGATAAATGTGTACAAAGGATGTTTGACATCAGTGAATTCAATCCATTCTCTGTAGGATGTCAGGGAAGGGGGAAAATAAAAGCAAAAAACCTTAACATTTATCCATTTTAAAAATAGGATGTTGTGACCTATTCAAACAATAAAACAAGAATAGAGAGGATAAATTGCCAGTTTGTCTATATGAAATAAATATCAGCTTAGATTCAGAATCACTAACAGTCAATGCTGTAGGGGTCTTTCTTGGAATAACTAAAAGTTGTTTCACAGTATGATAATGCTTTTGAATTAAAGGTTTTTGAGATTCTTATGTAACTATGTTTCCTTTATGCATCTAGAAGGTTTTCAGTTACCAACTATCTTCATGTAGTCAGCATGATCAGAATATGAGCGCTACTCAAAGTTCAAAAGCACAAGGAGGATTTCTAAGAAGCTGTTGGGTTTTTCTTTTGTTCCACATTTGTTCCATACATCTTAATAGAGCTCACTTGCCTTTAATACCTTCTAAACCCATGAAGTTTTTCACAGCCTAGAAGGACTTCTGTACATAGAATGGTATTCAGAAAACAGTGAAATTGAAAAAAAATCCTTGAAAACACACAGAAAAAAAGAATCCTCCAAGAACTCATGAAAGCATGTTCTTTTGCCTTCTCACCCCACTCAAAACCCCTAGCAACATGATAAATATCAATCCTCAAACACTCCTGAGATGTCTTATTTCAGATATTTTTCCCCCACAGTTTCTTAAGAAATGGCAAGTATCACGATCACAGTTTGGATTGCTTATTAAGATAGATTCATTCTACATTTAACAACTACTATTTCACAATGTTTATCCAAGGACTACTGTAAAAGAGAGATCATTCTGATTTCTCATTGCTTCAGTCAGTGGTATTTTCTTGAAAAATTTCTCTATGAAAAACAGTGCAACACTGACGAGATTTTGGATTTGCTAGTTCTGCCTCCAGGAAAAGACATTGTGTTAGAAAACATACCCCCCATCAGTTGATGTGCTTGTGTCAGGGAAAGTCAATTATGATTCTGAAAGAGCATTTGCAGTGTGTTGCACTCAAACATGTAAAACCATCTCGAAACCTTTTAAGGCTGACTTCTCTGTTACCATTCACATTTAGCAACTTGTTCATTAGCATGCTGTCTGTGGGGGTACATTTTCCCTGAAAAAACGGGCTAAGGGGTGTTCCTTAAATATATGCTCTGCACAAAGAACACCCCCATGAAAAAAGGTGCAATGTGAAAGTAATTCCCTGCTTCCCCTTAGGAATGTAGAACATCCTGCCTTTTATGCCCATATAACATATTTGTAATTTTTTACCTTCCTTTGTAATATATTTAAGAATCGATACATGGAAACAAAGTCACAGGGTTTTCAACACTTATTAGAAAGAAGAGGCCTAAGTTTTCACAGGTAATAAAGCAGCCAGCTTCAGGCATGTAAAGGAACTCTTTTTCATCTATGCAAATATATTCAGCTGTTGTTTCCAAACCTTTGTGTTTCTACAAATGTATTGAGCTTCAAATCTAAATCTCAGTTTGGTGTCACTGCTTCTCACAACTTCAGTGCCAACAGTGTCTTCGTGCCAGTTCCGAAATTAAGAGAGAAGACTACAGTTGTGGCTGGGGCAGTCCTGATTATGAACTCCTCCCAAAATGCCTGCTAACAGAGACAGAAGTAGTCACAGTTTCACAGAGGAACATGAGGAAGAAGGTAGCCTGAAACTGTGAAAAATAAAGGAAAAGGAACTCTTCCAAGGCAGATGAGAGGATGGCAGCACTGTCAATATTTTGGCCTCTAAGGTGGAAGTCTGAATCCTGTCCTTCCCATTGCAAAATAGCTGCACAGCTATTTTGGAGACAGCCCTGGCAAATTAAGGTGTTAGTCCCCATCAGCAGTTAAACTACCACAGGGGATTACACTGAAGACAGCCAGATTATTTTAAATTGACAATTAAGGTATGCTGTGCTCATCTGTTTTGGTTTTGAATCAAAACAGATTAGAAATATTCAAAGAATCTGTTAACAGCAATTTGCCTGCTCAGAGAGCAGAATCCAGTAGCAGAAAAGAAAAATTGTTCCAACTACAATTTGAACAAAATTCTGTGAGCCTTCAGAAATGGAAAATAAAACCTAGCATGCTGAGCAGAAATTTTCCTAATATCAACACTCTGAGCAAGGCGTGTGGTTTTACTGGAAAGGAAAATACAGAGGAGAAGATAATTTCTGCAGTCCCAACTCACTTAAAACACTTTACTTAATGATGACAAAGGCCTCTCTGACATTCTGAGATTGCATCCTAGAAATCCCTCCTGAGCCTGGTCACCATAGAGCAGACTTACCTTTAAGTGACAGCAGGGTCACTCTTTTACTAAAGGCATTGTTAGACAAAATCTGCTTACTCTCTATTTTAAATGCAGTAGCAGGGAGCTATTCAAGATGTGAAAGATATGATCTGGTTGTCTCCATTGTCCAAGTGGAATAGGACTGAAGGATAATTCAGGTTAGAGAGGACCTCAGGAGGCCTCATTAGGAGATCAGATCTGGCTGCCGAGCACTTTATCCTGTTGGAACTTTAAAAACTCCAGAGATGGAGACCACACAACCTCCCCAAACAATCCATTTCAGTGCTTTCATAGAATCCTTGTGAAGAAGTTGCATCCGTATGTCCAGTGCCTGTACTCAAGGAGTGTTCAGAATTCCTGCAGATACCTCACTCAACAGCAGCATTGCTGCAGGGTTCTTGCAGAGTCGGCACTCTGCAGCATAGAGCTAATTTCAGCCTTATTCTGTTAGATATTGCCATTAGCATAAAACAGCCTTTAAATATCCTTTGTTCTCAGTTCAAAATCTATGCTCCAAGATGGAGTAAATTATCCAGGCATACTGAGTAGAACCAATTTCACAACTTATAGATTCTTTATGACAAGGGTACAGAAATTACAAACTTGCCTTAGGCTACACCTGACGCAAATGTGTGGGTAGAAATGTTATTTAGGTACTTAAAATAGGGAGTTCAAGCAAAAGCATGCCACCTCACAGGAGTCTTTCTTGCATCCTTTCTCAGCAATTTGTCTAAATGGAATAAATTTTCTCCTTTTATGTTTATGCTTTTTACCCAGAGCTTCTTTGATATAGTGGACACTGATGAGGATGGAAAATGATAAGATTTTATTTGCTCATTGTACAAAGAGGGAAAATGCTTTCAAGACTTGTAAGTACTATTCACATTTTACAAGGAAAGATTTTAAATCTTTATAGAGATTACATGATTTCCCAAAGTCTCCTAATGAGATAATGGTTGAAACAAGAACAAACTATGTTACTTCATCCAGTATACCCAGTTCTAACCTATCCCCTGATTTAATTAATCTCATCTAATATTAGATATTAAAAGTTAACAGGCTCAGAGAGTAATGACCAAGTTCCTGGAACAGAATCCAATGAAGATGACTTAATACATAGAAACCATTCCCGGATGAGGAAGGCTCTGAGACACGAGGGGTTGGGGAGACAAGGAGATGATTCAGGTGAAGCACCATCAGTGTTTCCATTCTTCCCTAGCCTCCTCTGGGTGTTGCTGGACAGCAAACATCAGGTGAGACAATCTTTTTTATAATTTACCTTCAGTCTGTGTGTTAAGTAGCATAGAGAATTTGATAAATCACTAAGTCACCAACAGAGGAGAGAGTGCTGTAGAAATAACACGATGGGAACGTTTGGCTGTTGGGAGATTGCAAGAGGCCAACTGTTTAAAGGGTTTTGCCTCAGATTCCTAGACTTTTGGAGTTACTATAACAACACACCAGCACGACCTAAAAAATGTTTTCCCTCCTTTCTTTCTTATATATGCACAAGACTAAAGTGTTTTAGAAAATCTGATCTAATTGAGGAACCTCTGAGCAAAGAATGTTGACCAAAGCTGGCACAAGTTGGCAATCTAACAGAGAGGGCTGTATTGCGCTGCTTGGTCACTTAATTTTCATAAAAGGGTTTTAGCCTTGCATCCTATTTCCCAGGATCCTCAACAGCAGTGGAGGTTTCTACCTAGATACAGAGCAATTCACTGATGGACAGCTTTGGACAGTGAAGAAATAGCATCTTCATTCAGCAGCACTGGGAAAGCTTGGAGCCAAGAATGGCCCAGAATAACAACTCCATAGGGACAGGATTTGCATATTAACAAGGGTGGGTGCAGTGGCTTTGCCTTCAGAGCAGTTTTGGCCTCTGAGGAATGGGGTGTTACTCTACACACCTAAATACATGTGGGTTGTATCAGCATGCCAGAGATAGCAATGTTCTGTTGTTTAGGGAAACCAAGATGCTACTGAATATTTAATGTGATTATTTTATGGCCTTTTAAATACAATAGTCCAACAAATAGCCTGGCTGATCCTACTGGAAATGGGACAGGAAAGACATGAGAGGCTGCCTAAATTATTAAACTGCTGTGGAAGCTGCAATGAATTGTCAGAATAAAAACAGTATTTACCTTCTTCCTAGCCCTTCTCTAATATCCAGTCTCAGCTATATATTTGTTTAAGCTCCATGGCTTGGTTCTGATGACAGGCACATAATTCATGCAGATGGAAGAAGCCACACTGCTGGAGTAGACATAGTGCTGACCTTTCCCTGTGATAGCTGATTCTTATACTTGTGAGAGGCTTACTTGTTATTTTCTACTGTCCTAACCTATTGATCAGAAAGAACTTCCACATAGTCTATACAGACAAATCACCTGATGCTTTAAGGGGGAGTTTGCTGCAATATTATTTTATAACAAAAACCTCTATCTGCTCTTAGTACAGTTTAGCACTGAGGCTAATCGGTTAAGAAAGAGAGAAGGGCAGAAATAGGCTATAAAATAAGATACACTACTAAAATTCACTGTAAAGTTCTTGTGTTTATTTAATAAAAAAATACACTGTACTTGTCTCCTTCCCAGATACCAATCTACCCTCAGAACTGAAAAATACATTTTTGAGACATCTTATTTGATGTCTTACTGACTGTGTTATATATTCAGAGCAGGTAGTCTGAAGCAAGGAACAAAGGCTGCGTAATTTGAACTTTAACTCATACTTCACAGGTTGATGCCTCACTCAGCCTGCAAAAAAAGCAATTATTGCACTTGAGCTAACAATATTATAAAAGGGGGTCAGTGACACACCATTTCGTTGGCAAAAATATGTGCAGTAAAAAAAAAAAATTAAACTAAAAATAATTAGTTTTCTTAAAAACATCATGATTTCACCCCCCCTGACTGGAGAACTGTTCAAAAGCATAAAGGAACACACTGACATGACATTAGCTGCTTGAAATCTTACCCTGAAGTAATTCTGAATACAGTTATGATTGAGCCTTTTTTTCTATTTTAATTTAAATACCACATTTTTCCCTCTATGTTGTTAATTAGATGTTTTCTTGACAAAAAATTTTAAACAATGACAGCTTCAAAACCAATAGGGTGATCTATTCCTAAGTAATGTTAATTTAAAGTAATATTATCCACTTTTGGTAGCTTCTGTTTTTAACAGTGGCTGCTTTCATTCTTGGAAACAATTCCTTTTGGAACAGGTAAATTGCTCCAGTGAGTGACAAGTTAGTCCTCTTACTGCGAGGCTGGAAGCTGTTTCTTCCATCAGAAGTAAGCTGGTTGGAAATAACAGATTTTATGCTTCACCAAGTTTGGTCTTGCCTGAATACAAGAGGACATTATCTCACTGCCTGCCACAGCTACAGAGAAAGGGAAAAAGGCCCTATGTGACTGATGTACAAAGTGCTCAGCCAGAACCTGCTGCTTAATGAGGGGGACAGGGAAAGGACAGAAATCTCCATTCAACAACCCCTGCTTGCTGTGGAGGCAACCACTCCAAAACACAGCACAGAATTTGGTTCTTGGTATAAGTAATCATCCCCCAGCTGTTCCCATGGGACGTTCTTTTCCTTGAAGTCCTTGAGTTGAAGCGCGTACTAGAAACATTTATGGATTGTGGAAATATTTGACCTAATGTAAGATGAGGGAAAAAATTCTCACTCGCAACTCCCTAGCTCACTCTCGTTTTGCATTTTCACCTGTTAATCAAAGTGAGGATCAAAACACTTAATTGAAGCCTTTGAAGAAAAATCAACTTGTAACCCAAGGCATTTGCTCATGCTTACCCAGGTCTGCCCCAGTCTCCCATAAAGCACTGCTTTATTTATCGGGACAGACTAATTAGCTGCTTGTGCTGAGTTCAGCTTTGAGCAAAGCAAAGAAGCTGGAGAACTGCTAGAGACACATTGCAGCAAATGGAAGAGCAGCTGGGGCAGTTATACAAATTCATCCACTGTGGGAAAAGAAAAGTTTAAGCCAGTAAATGCAGTATCAGACAGTGCTTGACCTTTGGAACTGTGTGTCTGCCTTGGTGGGAAAACAAATATTCCACTTGTCATTAACGGGCAAGTCTACTACACGTGAACAACAGTCTATTGTGCCACAGAAAAAAACAATGTCCTCAACATCTTACATTAATCCTCCCATGGGGGAGTACAGGGGGAAATGTGAGGTGGGGGCACACACACACAAAGTCTCCAAAAGATCAATGCTGTAATTGTTTTCTTTAAATGAAAAAATAGTAAAATCACTGTAATAAGTTCAGTTTTAGGTTCTAGGTTCCGGGAGACTCTAAAAGCAAGGCTCTTTCAAATATTTAAACTTGCTACATGTGTATAATCATCTAAAAGCTGTGAGGGTGGAACAAGAATAGCTAGGAATGAAGCGGTGCAATGAAACAGCCTTGGCAAGAATAGCGTCGAAAAACTATCTAAAAACTAACATTGTCCTTGAATTTCTTTCCCTCCCACCTTTTAAATGTAGTAATTTGCAGCTAATGATCAACATCACAAATGCTAATTTCATTTGCAATATTGTTTTGGAGGGTCAAAGACTGCACACAAATATCTTAAGGTGAAATAGCACGAGAATGGGAATGTTACTCCAACTCTAATACATCTGTTGAAGCACAGACACTGAATCGACTCTTCCCTTTTTAGAGGACACAAAACACTCTGCTGGTGTCAGGATAGCTAATCATGTTGTATTATTAATCTGGCATTTAAAAAAAAATCTTTTACCTGCATCTTGATAAGAAAACTACTTTAAAAATTACGTTAACCAATATGTCCCTGTTGTCTTATCATAGGAAATAAAGCAGTTTACTTCTGAAATCAAGCATAAAATGCAAGTGTCTCAAATGATTAGTTGGCTGTATATACAATGGAATACATGTCTATTTGTATTACTTGATAGGTTATATGTATGCACTGCAGAAACCATATTAAGAAATCAAATCAAATCAGAATGTGACAGTTCTTGAACTGATCTTATCTTGCACTTCCTAACTGCAGACAAGCCAATTTGCTTGATCTAGAACAATCCAAAGGGAGTGCCTTTCTCAGACCCCTCTAAATCAGGTAAACTAAGGATGACACCCTTGCAAGAGCGTTTCTGCAACAAAACACATGGGAAAAATGAACCTTCTGTCCAGTTCTTACAGCAGTTGCAAGGAAAATAATGGAGAGAAAAATCTGCCTCGGTATACAGATGTTACTGAGCACTTACTGTTCTGCTTTGTGTAACTACAGCTTCTGCAGCATTTTGTGTCAGGGGGTTCCTTGCCTGGCAATGTTCATTAGGAGACTTTATATCAAGGCACTGATGCTCTCCATCTGTTTTGAGCATATTGCCAGCATAAATCAGCTTAAAGCAAGTTTATCCACCCCTCACAAGATTAGGAGAATCCTCATTTGGCACGAAAACATCAATTCTCATGTGGTCCATTTCCAGGGATGCAAAGCAAATAAGAAAGAAGGCAAGCAGATGACTGCAGAGTGCCTGTGAGCTGCCTTCTGCCCACAATTCTCCAGTAGCTATAGGTCAGTGGATTTACACCTCTCATCTCTCAGCGAAGAGGATGTTAAGGTGATTTTATTCTTTGTCCTAAGAAATCTGGGATATCTGAACTACTGCCCTCTGTGAAACTGAATTGTATAAGTCACCCATAACAGAGATGTTACTCGCAGAGTTTTTGTACCTATAACATGTCTAATTTTTGCCCATTTACAAATCTAGTTAAATCACACTACAACACCCCACAGATCAAAACCTGGCATAAAAATACAACAACTAGCATAGACTCAACTTTGAATTTGATGAATTACCAGAACTCTTTTCCTACCCTTTATCTTTTAGGCTTTGTTGCTTGATTTTATACTGAGACTTAAGGCAAAGCATGCAGAAAGAAAATCCACATGGAATTGTAGGCTTTCATTCATATCTGCTAAAGAAACACCAAAGCGCTTCAAGGAGTGCTGCAAAAAACGAAGGATACACCTTCAGCAGGTCAGGGAAAGGATTCATGTCCACTTTTAATGAAAAGATTCTTTATAACAACTTTTTTTTTAATTTTCAATTTTTTAAAGGTGAAGAATTATTAAAGACTTGCTAAACTGCTATTAAAGGTTTAGGGACTAAAAATGTGAACAGTTTTTTCTATCATCATAAAATATAGGCCAAATCAGTGTGTCTGTTTGTTCATCAATTCAGAAAGATGTATTGAAATAAAATATTCCTGATACATATCTCTCAATTGGATTGGTGGATTGAGCATGCATGGCAGAAAACAGTCCAGATACTTCTTTCCAGAAGGGGAAAATACATGTAAATATAGGTTTTATTTTCTAAATTGTGAGATTTTTAAGGAGGAAAATGTCCTGTCCTCTTCAATATTTATGGATCATATCAGACTTACTACAAATTATTTTGATACTTACAAAAGTAAACTGGAAAGATGTATAATTTCCCTGAAGCTGAAAATAACCACACTCAAACAGAGCAGAGGTGGGTGTTCTGTCTTTTCCCACCTGCTGCAGAGGTAGAAGACAAACCTTCCCTTCCAAAGTCTCCAGTCCACAGGGGTACAAAGGGCAATACTTAAGACTGCACTTCTAACAGCCTGACCATGCCCTGGTTTACAAATAAACTACTTGTCTCATTCAAGCCTCTATTAATTAAAGACTCCAATATAGATTTTCCTTCAAAGAAATCCTTCGTGCATTTACTCCACTACTGCTTACAGAATTCTAATTTTTACTTCAGAACCAGACCACAAAGCCTGATAAATGTTTTTTTTAAATCCAGTTCCTTTCTATTTATCCTCATTTTATTAGATTTTTTAAACCAAATTTGAACTATTTCTCTTAAGATAGTCCAGGTTTGTATATTTATTAATCAGATTAATGTGATTAAGATGATTAATAACCTACAACAGTTCTCATCCCCGATAAAGTAATGAACAGCAAGGCAGAGATTCAGCAAGAGGCACTCTTAGTTTCCATGTGAGACCTCAAGTTGGAGTTTAAATATTACTTAATCATTGAGCTCTGTGCACTGGGAAAAAATTCCATTGTAGGCAACAGACTTCATTTTATAGGGGTTTCTTCCCTCAATATTTCTAGATTTACTTTTCCCCCCTTATCTCACCCTGTTTTCTGTAGAACATTTTTTTTAAGACCTCAGGGAGGCCCTGTGCTTATACCCAGGTCTGAACTAACCTTTAGTATTCTGATAGCTTGAACAATGTTTTCATAAGGTATTTTATGTCCATTGATACCCCATAAACAACACTGGCTCCTGCTATTCTGTCAGAATAAATCAGCATAAGCTCCTTGTCTACAGAACTAAACTGGCTCACATTTGCTGTACATTTGGCCGACTCTTTCTTTAGTGATATACAAATCTGAATCCAACTGCTGAAACTTGGAGCTGCATAAGATGCAATGACCATGCAGAGACTCAGTACTTCTCAGACTTAGGATTGATGTAGTTTAAATCTCCAAGTTTAAGGTCTGAAAGGATCCCAATGAATTCAGTGAAAATGTAGCTAGCAAAAAAAAATAAGGCAAACTCCACGTAACTTTCTGCCAAAAGCTACACAAACTTTAATACAAGGTCAAGATAAAAATGGGATTTAGTGACTTTTTACCAATCTGCTTATTCTCTATCTCAGTTAAAGAAGAGAGGAAGGGAGACCAAAGACACAGAAAGCATCCATGATAAAAGCAGGGGACCAGCTGGGGAACAGAGCCCTTGGCATCATCCTGCCATGGTCCAGTACACCTGGAAATACAGAGAAGGATAAGGGACGGTGATAGCTCTTCCCTGGCGATGATACTGAGAAGAGTAACAGGGCAGGGTGGGTTGTGCTGTCCCCACAGCACAGGACTTGGCTCAGCAAAAGCCATCCAAAACATAGGAGGTATCAAAATTTTTAAATTAATGACAAGTGCTGCAACAAACTTGTTTAGAGGAAGTGTCATCCACAGAAAGCCCTGGATTCCCACAATCTGTCCAGAATAGCAAATACCTCAAACTTGAGTGCCTCAGAGTAACAGCTCTGGCAAGGAAGTGACCAGGTTTGTAACAGGCTCAGCTGAAGCCGCTGCCATTTCTCGCCATTCGCATTCCTATTCACAGGATTTTAACCCTTGTTGCTGTGAGGAGCCCTGAGCCAGGAACCAGCACTAAAATTCACACTTACAGAACGACCAAGAGCAGAACTGATAAACTGGTGGGATGGTGTTTGGATCCTGGTGTTCTGTGAGCACAGATGGACCAGCACCCCGGCTGTTTCACATATCTCACCCCCCGCCTGGTTTGCACCGCTAACGTTTGCCACATCACACGTTGTATCCTCAAAGCAAACTTCTGCTCTGAGATAATGCTGAGCAGGATTCACTCCTGAGTGAGAAACTTATGGTCTTTTGTGCTTTAACAATTTCTTTAGCAAGGCCAGAGTAAATCAAGGAGAAACTGGAGTAATATTTTTAGATTAGAATTAATATGCCAGTTATGGTTCCCCTGGCCTGATTACACACACACACCATCTATGATATGAATAAACAGCTGTAAATAACGATTTGCACTTTGAGAAAGCTGCACTTCAAACCTTGAAGCACTATGTTTGCTTGAGCTTGGCAGTGAGCACGCAGAGTTGTGATCTAGCAGCACAATTTTTCAGGATCTCTGTGTCTCAGATCAGCAAATATAGAGGAGGATGAAACTGGGTACTGCAAAGAGGGCAAGCAGAAAAACAAGTGAAAAACTGTAAAAGAAAGGACTCTTTGGGAAGCAATTTACAGAAATGGAAATAATATGCACTTGAATGGAAAGGAAAAAGTAAAAATTTGGGATTGTAAAAGTGCTTCAAAAACCTCAGTTAACATAAAATATTGTAGGATTTACAGAAGTGATTTAAGCAACTGTCCCTATGTTTGCTCCATCTTCCACTCCTTCCCAACTCATATTTCTGCTGATGTAACCTCTCCTCAGCTACTAACAGTGTTTTATCGGGCAGTCTTTTCTTCATACTTATTTGATGAGTTAAATACCATAAAATTTTTACACATTACATACTATCTATAAGTTCATGTAGATGCACACCATATTGACTAAAAACAATCTATGAAAAGCCTACCATTTTCCATTACAGAAATAACTTCCCAGCTCATTCCTGAGTATGTCACTGATGAAACCAAATACAGACACTCTTTATTGCTTCACTCAGCTCAATGATTTGTGTGAACATTTTCCTCTTTTTTTTCTAATTTTGGATCTTTTCCATAAATAGCAGCTATTCAGAATACAAAAACTGAGGAATGTTGACAAATCTGCCATCAACTTATAGAAAAAAAGAACTATCTGTTTCTTCATCTTTCTTGTTCTAACTCAACTCTGTTTGAACTCAGACTTTTCTCAACAGCTGATAACGATAGTGAAAATACTTTACTATGAAGCTCTCAGCTGCAATTTCTTCAAGGTTATTCACAGTGTTTTACTGAATCACCTTTAATATTAATTGATTAGTGCAGTGTAAAATTGATTCCTGACAGATCAGTTTCTAAAATGGTTTGGGAATGGTCTAATCACAGGCAAGAAAAAACCTTCTAGGGCAGGCTCCAATTAAAATCAAAACAATACAGTCCTAGCGTGGTACTTACATGAAATTACATTTCAGCTTCTCACAAAAGCATGAACTGAAATTACATTTCAGCTTATAAAAAAGAATTATTTGGCAGATCAGTTACTTACAATGGTTTCCTTCCTAAATATTGTGCTCTTCTGTGTTCTGCTGCTACCAAACTATCAATAAAATCCTCATCCCTTATAATTGAACTAAAAAACTCTCTGCCTAAATGCGATCTTTTTATACCTTGCACTCAAATGGACTGCAAATCAAGTTATCTTAGAGCTCGATTTGGGTTCTATCAAACCAAAACTTCAAGGACAGTATTTAAGCAGTACTGTGATTTAAAAGCTCATGGAGAAAGAGCATCAAAATAATCTCTGGCATTTGCAATTCTCCTGACATTAAGGCTTGCATACATGTACCAGCCTAAAAGCTGCAGCATCATTTATTTAAACTCTAAAAATGAAAATCTAAGCTTTCTTGTGAGAAAAAATTTGATTAGATACATTTTCTTCTAGTATGAGTGGCAGCTTGAAAGTAGATGTTATTCAAAGAATCTAGGACTACTGGAGCAAAACCAGTTCATTTCACTGGGTTTTTTACAAGCTTAAGAGAACAGATAGATTATTTTTTCTGCAGAACGTGGACCTCTTCTCCACAAAGAACTGCAAAAGGGAGGAAGCACTCAGTGAGCATCCCACTCAAGAGGGCAAATGTGTCTGAGTAATTATATGTCACTGCTATCTGCAAAGCCTCAACCCTCAACAAAACAGCACCAAAAAAAAGTCTTGGCAACTCTAATGCAGATGCAACCTCATTCTTCCTTACCAATAATTCAACACCACCGAAAATGTTTTTCAATAAGAAACAAACCACCTCTGGAATCCTAGAAAACAAATGAAGGGGAAAGCAGCACCCAACCACAGCAATAAGGTTTGTGGTTTTTTAGGGGGTGTTCATTTCACAATTAATTTCTTTACAATAGAAAGCTCTTTACCTCAGTCCAAAAAAAGACAAGGAAAACTGCTTCCTCAAAATCTGCTACCACTTTGTCACCTACTTGTTATTCCCTTCATTTTTATGCTCGATTTGAGATTTTGTCCTGTACAAAGAGGCTGTTTCTGGCAACAACCTGTCTTCGAATTCTGCAGAGACTCAAACCTTCCTGTCTTGTCATCATCATGACAAAACATCCCAGTTTGATGCTGATGGGAAGAGACAAATTCTGTCTACCAAAATATAACTGGCTGCACTATTTCCAAAGAGACTTGGTGTGTTGGGCTTGTGTGATGAAGTTTTGGTAGTGGAGGCTGCAGGGTGACTTCTGTGAGAGGGCAGCAGGAGCTGCCTCACTTTGGACAAAGCCATTCCAGCTGGCTCCAAAATGGACAGCTGAATAAACATAAATTGAGCCCATTTTCCCAAGTTTCCTCCATGGTCTGTATACCTTGATACATTCTACACACATGAATCATTATGTTCTGCATTTCAGAAGCGGCAGTAACAGATTAAAATTCCGATGTTTCAGGGAAGTTTTTTTCCTGACTAAATCCTGTCAAGAGTCAGTGTGGAGCTAAGTGAAAAACAAGCCTTTGGAGGTTCAAATTGTTATCTCAGGAAAACTGTAGAAAGAAGAGTGACATCAGTGAGAGTAGTGCAGATTTTCAAAGGAGAAAAAAGACCAGAGCCTAGCACAGTTTTATAAAAAATATGTACACATACGTGTAGTTTCTACCTCCTCACAAAATTGCGCATTTTCATTCTCTTCAGCCGCAGGGAACGCAAATGTGAGCATCCTTCCTACCCCATTAGAGCAAAATCAGCTCTGAGGAGGCAGTGAGAGATGCATCATTAAAAATGTGAACTCGAGTGCTGGCCCCAAGCTGTCCCTGGGTTGTGGCACCGAGGTCTCCCATAATTAGTGATGAAGCAGCATTCAGATCGCTGGGAGCATATCTGCAGCAAAGCAGGTGGGGAAATCAGTCACATCACTCCTCCCAGAAGTTCTTCAAGGCTTCATATTTACAGAAAACTCTCCCTCTGTGCTCACAAAATAAAACAAACCCACAAACCCAACACTCACACAAACACCACCAAGAAATCTAAACCACTGCATCCAGTTTGGAATCTCTGCTTTGTAAGTCTTTAAAAGTTCATTTGTGCCATGATTCTACTGCATTGAAATCAGAATTGAGGCACTGGGGTTCCTGAATCTTCCATGTATTTTGCATGAACACCCTTTACACAAACAGTAATATTAAAATAAAAACCAAACACCAAAAACTGAGCTGGAAATTATTGCAAAAAGTCTATGAATGGCATTACCAGGTGAATTTCCAAATCAAATAAAAATATGCCAGAAATCTCATAGGATTTTTGGGTGTAGTTGGTTGTTATATTGTATGGGGGTTTAGGGTTTTTTTACAAGTCCTTTTTTACTCCTCGGGAATTTAAGATTACAGTCTGCTGAAACAGTTGCATGGCTTACAGGTTCTGTAACAACAAAGGCATCAGGTTTCCTAACTGGCACAGGAAACAACTGAAGAAGCTGTATCATATCTTAAAGTGCCAATTTTAATGAAAGCTTATCTCACCTCATCTTCTTAATGACAGGTTGTATAATTCTATGTCAAACCCCTCAAAATGTTGCCTCACACTAAAAATATGTCTTAGCAATCACTACTTTCCACTTTTCAGGTAGTGATTTTTATTCTCATGTGTTCTGTTTAGTCGAGACTCAGGCTTACCTGATTTCCTTTATATAAAACACAAGACTTTCAAGCACCAACAGATAGTTCCCTGGGCACGTGTTCTAGAATCAAACATTTGTTTGATTGTTTTGATTTATTTCCTCTTGCCTCAGTCAGGTTTCAGGGATTGAGCTGCTTGTACTCCTTCCCTGGGGGGATTAATTTAATGACTCGCTTTGTTCAATCTGTTTAGTGCATCCCAAAGTCGATGTGATACAGTGAGAGCCAGACGGGGAGGGGGGGAGGGGGGAGAGGGGAAAAAGTCAATCATTTCACCAATAGCACACAAGTAGAGACTGTACATAAACTTGTTGGACTGTCTGAAAGCTATTTTAGACTTGTTCAGCCTCTGTCTCATGAAAATAATACCCCAGTTTCAGTCCCACTGTTTTGTCACTGCACTTGCTCCTACTGAGATACAAATACACACATTACAAACCATTTTCGTTGTATATCCATATTTTCCTAGAAAACATAATAATACATCTTTAATTAATTCATCTCCTCCTCACCCCAGCTTGAATAAAAAAATTTCAATTCTTCAGATAATGATTTACTTGATTACAGATTGGAGTTGGGATATGGGTTTGTAGAGGCCCAGAGAAGTTGACTTTAGTCACGAGGTGGACAGTGGCGGTGCATCCCCACCACCACCACCTCACCATGAGCTGAGAAATGCTCTTGAGCTTCTCAGAAGCACTGTCTGTTCCCAGAACTAACAGGAGTCCAAAGAGTACCTGGTTTTTAACCATCAGCCTTGGAAACCTGTTTAGACCCTCGTAGTTCCTGGAGAGCAGCACAACACAACACAGCACAAGTGCAGCGAGGAGGCCAAGAAGTGGCCATGGACTGTAGGGGTGCATTAAGACTACCAAAGATCCCCAAAGCCTCTGATCCATTTCCAGAAAGGCCTGAAAGGATGGACTGTGAGTGAGGATTAATTTGCACAGCAAGTGAGAAGCCTGTCCACAAATAGGTACCCCTGCCAAGCCTAGGCAGTGCCCCCAGGACCCTGCACATCTCCTTGGCCAGACCAACACAGCTGGATGCTGAAACCAGGACTGACATCCCTTCAGCTGGACTGACACTGGAACCAGTGCTGGTGATCTCTTTTCCCCTCTCTTTACCTCTCATTTCTTCTCTCTTTTCCTTTTCCCCTCTCTCTTTTGCCCTCTTTCCCTTTTTCTTTCCCTCTCTTTTCCTTTTTCTTTTCCTCTCTCCTTTCCTTTCTCTTCCTTTTTCTCTCTCCCCCTCTTTAATCCATCTCTCCCTTTTGCTCTCCCCTTTTACCATTAATCCAAAACCCACTGCTGTGGGTTGCACAGCAACCAGTCCTTGCACAGCAGCCAGGGACTAATATACCAATTTCTATGCCAAGGATGTAATTTATTAATAAAATTTTCTGATTGTGGCCCCTCTGATTTTTGTCATTCCTTTCGATCATGAGCATTTATGAATCTTAGGTGTTTCCTTCCCCTTAAGCGTGGGTGGACAGGGGTTCAGGAGCTTCAAAGCTGTTCTCAAATGTACAAAATGTGGCTACATGCTGAAAGGGATGGAAAAATGGGGTTTTCTGACCTTCCCCAACCCTTGTTTTTTTTATTCTAAATATAGGTAAAGGTATGATGAGAACTGTCTCTCTTCTTTACATCAGCCTGAGCTGGGGGGAGGGAGGGGATTAGTGTAGAAAGCCAGGGATACTGGAGAAAAAATGAGACAAAACTTCCAATAGTAAGCACTCCAAACAGCTGGATGTATCCAGAACTCATATCCAGAGCTGTAACTCATCTTACTGTATTTCTGAGCCTTTAAAAGCAGGAGTAACAGCTCAGGTCCTAAACCATTCTTAAGCATTAAGAATGTTTATTTCAGCTTTGTGCCAGAAGCTAGTCAGAATTAATTGCACTTTTTGCTCATGGCAATTTCTTTTTTATTTATTTTATTACTGTATAAGTAAATTTGTTCTTAATAATTTTCTCTACAGGGAACAGGAAGACATTTATTTCCACAAGGAGCATTTCTCTTTCCTGGGGGTTCTAACAGTTACATTACAAAAAAAAAAAAGACTGAAGAAAAAAGAATGTAAAAAGTTTTAAAAGAGGGATATATATACTTGTCTCACTGTGAAATATCATCTTTTTTTTTCAAGTACTGACAGAGAATTGGTTCTTTTAATTCCCAGGCATTTCAAGAACAGCATGAGACTTGCAAAGGCAAGAGAAAACAATACAGAATAAAAAGTACTGATTAACTTGTGGTGGCTCATTGAGTCAGAATGTGGTTCCCTACTGTGCTGTCTCTAAAAAATCTTAAATCATCCTTCCCTTCCAGAAGCACAAAGGATAACATGATCTCTCAAGGTAACAAAGTTAATTCTTTCAATCCAAAGTAAAAGTTTTTTAAGGGTGGATGATCTTGATAAATTGCATTTTTAATTATAAAATCTAATTAAAATGTCCACCAATATATTACTAAATGTGGGTTGGTTTTTTTTCCCTTTTTTAAGACAATCAGACACAGCTATTTCTTACAAAATAGCCCCGCTGGTTTATGCTAAGAAAACACTTTCTACTTGGTCCTACTTCATTGCTTTACTACTGGCTCCAGTTTTAATTGCCCAAATTAGAAGGTGTTGCCATCAGGATCCTTGAAGCATCACTTCAGAGAAACAGCATTCCCCACCAACTGGGAGCTCTCCTATGTTTTTCAGTATCTATTGGTTTTTTTCACTAGAAGTTGCTAACATTTCCACCCACTTCTTGAGATCTTTGCTGCTTACCAAAAAGCAAGGTGTTACTACCTGAACTATTTTGTCACCATTATTATTAATGAGGGATGGGGGGACATGGATGACACACAACATGGATGGATGAAACACTTAAAGACAGTTCCATTACATTTCCCCCAGAAGCATTCCCATGATTGTTTTTCCCTTTGCTTTCCTTTGTTTCTCGTTAACATGTTATGAACTCCTATTTGGAAACCACCAATATAGTGACCATGTCTCCAAACCACTCTATTCGACAGGTTTTTTTCCACAGCTGTCCCAGCCCTTTCCCCAGTTTTAATCTTTCCTCACTACAAAGCTCCTTCTCTTCATCCACTATGGCTGTCTTCACTCTCTTCCGGGCATTTGAGTTTTGAGGAGTGTAATGCCTGCTCCTTCCCTATGGGGTTTATGTGGTAGATGCACGTGGTCTGTCCCTTCTGAACTTATGCTTTTGTCAGTGCATCTCTTTACATTCCCACTTGTTGTTCAAACCCTGTCTTTTTGCATCCAGCTGACTCCAAATTATTCAGCTGATGTATGAATTCATTCCTAAGGTTTTCTTTACATCCCCTACAGGATGAATAAAGGAGAATGAAGCCAGAAAGAAGAAATAAAAGTTTCTCTGGGTGTTTCCAGACTTTCCTGCAAGTTAGATTTTATAATAGATTTTTCCCTTTGCAGTGCAGTTACAGCCTTCAAGGAGCAGGTCCTGCCTTTTCCATGCTGCAGCTCTCCCTTGAGTATCACACATTAACTCTTGGTGTGCACCCAGTCTTGCTTATCTCAGCAGGGTTATTCACAGCATAATACCTCACAAATAGGGGCCTTGAACTCAGGCCCTAAAGTAACATAACACCAATTAGCCCAAACACTGCAGAATGAAAGGAGTTTCTGAAGTTAGCTGTCATTAGCCGTACCAGGAGAGAGAAATGGCAAACTTTTGTCTTGGGAATACGACATTAAAGCACAGAAATATTAAAGTAAACATTGTTGTGCTTTGGTAAATGTCAACAACTACCTCAGTGGGAGAGTGACAGGCCTCTGGCAGAGGAGTTCAGTATAAAAGAAGAGATTTCAAAAAGAATCTGTTTTACTCTTTAAAAGGAACTGTCAACACAAGTCACAAAGGATGACAGACAGAAATGAGATTAGGAACAGCCTTTTTAAAAACCTGTCATCCTAGGAAATCAATAGGAAATAATTAACTAATAAATGATAGCATCTGCTATCTTGGGATTTAGTGTTCTAATGCAAACCTTCTTTACTAATTTCATTAAAAACAATTAAGGCATTTAACACTTTGGGAAAACACAGAAACAACATTACTGCTGTGTGTCTTAACCTCCAATATAAAAAAAAACTTCCTACGCAAACATAGCTCAGAACTGAGGATCATCTCAAAGAAAAAGGCAATAATAACATCGTAGACTTTATCCTTGCTATTATGAGGATAGTTATTTTGCATTCTGTGTCGGTGTCTGTACAAATACTGTAAATATAGAAAATAAAATATACATATACATCTGTCAGCAGTGGATACATGAGTTGTGCAATATACTTTATCCGGGTCAAGCCTCTTCTGTACAAGTAGCACTTCATAAAACAACGCAGAATGATAAGCAAAAATTATGTATCTAATTTATTTCACTAGTTCAAATCAGAACTCACAGCTAATACCTTTAAGATATTGAAACCTCAACAGAACATCAGATTTCTGGACCTTGTTATCATCATTCCATGCTGTAAATCTACAGTGGCATCCATAAATCTATAAAAGCTACTGAGCTTGAATCTAATAACCCAAAACTACATAATGAATTTCTAGCTTGTCATTTTACTCTGCATTTCCTCAAAGGCTGCTATGCCTAAGTTTCTACTCTAAACTAACTTGTGTAATCTAATATACATCTCAATAGTGGCTGTAGCTCACCCCTATGTACCACACACACCTTTTATGTCATATATTTTTATAAGACAGTGCTGTTCTGATGATGTGCAGATCAGAAACCAGCACAATGCACAGCTGGTTTAAGTCCCCACAAACAGGAACATCTCTTCCTCACTGGTTGTCAGCATTTTTGCAGACATATTTACCCACCAAAACACAGTACAAGCAGCTAGAAAAGTAAACTTGAAAAAGATTCAGCATGAGGATGCATCTAAAAGTTGTTCTGATTTAAAAAAAGCATTTACCTCTTACATATTGTTTGAATAACAACTTTTTTTCAACTTATACATGAGACACCAGATAATGTAATTGATTATGTTCATGCCACTGAACCAAGGGACTGTTCTTGCAGTGATACTGAATTAGGTGTTAATTTTTCAGATTAGCTGGCAGAACTTTGAAACACGGAAGCTGAAGATGAAATAAAGGATGTCTGAGGAAACGGCCAAATGTCAGCTCTCACCCACCATCAGGTAAGAGTTACCAGGAAGAAAGTTCTGCCTATGCAAGGCATTTTGTGAGCACTAACTTGTTCACTTCTTTTAAAACTATCTAAATGTTCTTTGCTTTCATTAACAGCACTGATTTATTGAGGGATTTTTCCCTTTCATTGTATTAGGAAGAAGTCCCACGATCATTTACAGTGTGAGATCTGTAGGGAGAAGTGACAGCAGTAAGTGCAGTACCAACAATATTATCAACCTATGCAGCTGTTTCTATGTGCCACCACACAGAAAAGCAAATAGCCTTTTTATCCAGCTTAAAGTTGAGCCAGGCTGCACATCTAAATATATTTTGCTTTTATTTCCTCAGGCTATCAGCCTCAAAGGATGAACTGGGACAAACAAAAAGGGTCAATCACTAGTGGTAGCCTGTTACATTACAAAATACATATCTCATACACAAGACTTCGTAAAAGGAATGTCATTAAATGCAAGAGATTGTCAGCTAAATAGCATTGCAACTGTTAATTTGGCAGACATCTGGTTTTAATGAGGCTGGAAGAAAAATCCTTTTCTACTGGTGTAGCTGAAAACTATGAGCTGAGAAACAATTACTTAATCTGAAACGAGATTTGTTACATAAATCCATATAAAGCCATTGCTAAAGGGTTTCTACTTCTTTACCCTCTATTAGTTCTCTTACATCAGCCTTCTTATGGAGCCCTTATAATAGAAAAATTATAATGTCATGGTAATTATCAAATGCCAAGGCCTTGGAAAATGTCCTGCTTCCTCAGATACCACTGATTTTAGTTTTAATTCTTGGGTTTGCTTCATTTTCTCATGAACAGTAATGCATTTGCTGACTGAGACCTTTCCTTGTCTTTTCAAATTCCAGAGAATTTTTGCTAATTACAGCCTTCATAGTGCAGAGAAATGTGTTGTCACTCCCCAGACTAGAAGTTGAGCCTGGAAGAGGAGGAAACAGGAAAAGAGAAGGGGGGCAGAGGGGTTGTGTGAAAGAAAGAAAAAGATGAGAAAATCCTCACAGTGTAGGGCCAAGCCAGCACTCCAGCAGAAGGCTCTGTAAGAAATATTTCACCACAGTGTGAATGCTGCACCCTGATGATAAAATAAAGCTCTTGGAGCCACAGAGAATCCAAAAGCTTATGCTGAATGTCTTTGATCCAGACATCTGACAAAATCAGCAGCATCTCTCTTAAATGAAAGTAAATTTTTTGCAAATAATTGAACAATTCCACTTCAACAGTTTATCTGCTTGGTGGATAAGGAACTGCCTGAATGCTCACACACAAGGAGTTGTGGTCAGCAGCTCGATGTCCAAGTGGAGACCAGCTAGAAGTGGTGTTCCTCAGGGGTGATATTTGAACTGTCACTGTTTCACGTCTCTGTTGTCAGTGTGGGCAGTGGGAGGGAGGGCACCCTCAGCAAGTTTGCCAACACCACTCTCTGTGTGCAGTCTCTGGAGGGAAGGGATGCCATCCAGAGGGACGCTGACAGGCTGGAGAGGCTCGGGAGAACCTCGTGGAGTTCAGCAGGGCCAAGAGCAAGGTCCTGCACCTGGGCTGGGGCAATCCCCAGCACAGACACTGGCTGGGCAGAGAATGGATTGAGAACAGCCCTGAGGAGAAGGACTTGGGATGGTGGTTGACCCAAAGCTCAACAGGACCTGGAATGTGCACTCACAGCCCAGAAAGCCAAACGTACCCTGGGCTGCATCCAGAGCACCGTGGGCAGCAGGTCAAGGGAGGGGATCCTGCCCCTCTGCTCTGCTCTGGTGAGATCCCACCTGGAGCACTGCATCCAGCTCTGGGGTCCCCAGCACAAACAGAATGTGAATCTGTTGGAGAGAGGCCACAATGATCAGGGAGCTGGAGCTTTTTTCAAGGGCATGCAGTGATAGGACAAGGGGGAATGACTTTAAACAGAAGAAGGTGGATTTAGATTAGATATTAAGAAGTTATTCATGTGAATGTGAGAAGACATTGGAACATGGCCCGGAGAAGCTGTGGCAAACCTATCCCTGGAAATGTTCAAGGCCAGGCTGGATGGGACTCTGAGCAGGCTGTTTTAGTGGAAGGTGTCCCTGCTCAAGGTTGGGAGTTTGGAACTAGATGATCTTTAAGGTCACTTCCTACCCAGGCCATTCTATGATTCCATGAAATGCAACCTGAACCATTCCTCATTTCCTTGAATATTATGGCCAGAGAAGTGTGACCCCTTATTACAGTATAAGATGAAAAAAGATGAAATGCTCTTGTCAATAAATATCTTAAAATGCTGGTGTCAATGACCTTTTAAGAAATCTTATGAGAAAATGAGGAAATTATTGCATGATTCAGTGGCTGTGTTTCAAGGATGCTCAGATCTGAACATCAGTTAAATTACCTCAGGTGATCAGGCTATGAAGAGACTTTTTCATTGCTATCCCTCACTCACATGAAAACACTCATAGAAAGATAAGGTTACAGGGCAAAAGTTCCTCCCACCTGTTTTGACAGGGGACTAGAATGCCAGGGCAATTAAAAAACCCCCAGGACAGCAGAAGAGGATGTGTATAACCCTGATAGGATACTGCCAGAGAAAAAAAGATCAGCAACAGGGCTTTGAACTTTGATGAAGCGCAGACAAGGCAATTTCTATATATTGCTCTGTGTGTTAGGAAAGAGGCACCAAAAGTTGGTTCCAGGCAATACCAAACTAGAAAGTCAACTTAAAGAGAATAAAAAACAATTATACACCTCCTGCTGTCACCTCACACATGCAAAGATACGTGGCATAACCCTCCAACTCTTTCTAAGCTCAGAGAGCTTTGCACAAGCAGCACAAAAGTGTCACCCTTTTCTGTGATGACAAATTGGTGTTTAGCCAACTATCACTACCTATTTGGTTTCCTAAGTGCAGCATTTTGCAGGAATCTTTTCAGAATTTCGTCTGAATTTCAAGTTCTTTCTCCCATCTATTATGGTCATTTTGAGCTATAAGTTAAGAAATTAGCAAAAAAGAACGTTATATTATACCTAGGACAGACCTCTGACTTCATGTATGCAATTTTATTAGAATAAACATAGTAGTACTCGCTAGGATAGTTTGAATAATTAGAATTCAGTAGTTGAAATTAATCACGGAATAGTTTAATAGTTAGAAGAACAATTCAATAGTTCCATTGTAAGAATAATTAGAAAATTAAAGTAACTTTTATTTTCAGTATGTGCAACTGTGCATGGCCAGGTCTAGGACTGCACATTATTCGAAGCTCTTGATGTGATTGAGCTAACCAAGATCTCCAAACAGGAAAAGCAGCTGCTGGAATCCCTACAGATAAATGGCATTTGTTCAGGGGATCCACTGCACTGAAGGGGCCCTGGACTGTGATTTTCTGACACATGGCAGGTCCTGGCTGCAAAGAACGGCATTGAAGAGGAAAAAAACCAAACCACCAACAATAAAAACAAAACAGAAAGGTAAGAAAAAAATGTGAAAGTACTCTTTGGATATATTTTATATTGATACTTCTAGCCATAGTTAGAAAAAATAAATAGAATGGCACTAAGCCTGGGGAAAAGAAGAATTTCATATATTAAAAAAGTAAATTAATGACACTACAACGCCACAGGTGTTGCAGTAGCTGTATCTCTTAGAAAATACTTTAAATGTCCTGCATATTTCTGCTGTCACAAATGCAGCTTATTTATAATGTTCTATGGATTTTAATTGCATTGCTCTAGCTCAGTGCTTTTCCTGCATTAAAATTTATAACTTTCCTGTATCTTTCCTTAAGTGCAACACAAACCTAATGCAAATGAAGTGCTGCTATGGGCTCCTTCACCACGTGCAAGCATAACACTCTAACTACAGCAGAGTTTTTGGAAAACATTTTGATGCTGCTCTACAGAAGTTAGGAGGAGTAATCTTGTCCAGCAGATGGATACTCCTGCTGAGGGCAAACGCAGGATAGCTCATCTCTCAGGCTGAAGCAGACAGCCCCAGTGCCTGCATGTTGGGGGTTGTTTAGCCCCAAATGTTAGACCTTTCTCTCCCTTGCCAGAAAGCTGTCCTAAAGATGAGAGAGTAGGGACAGAAGCTGGAGAGAGGTGTCAGCAGCAACATGTGAGTCCATAGGTTGTAGGAGAGACCTATTCAATTTTTATCAAGGTCTACGTTACCACAGCCTCATCAAGCATGGTCTGAAGGAAGCAGTGCACCCATTCCACAGCCAAAGTCAAGTCTGACATTCCACTATCTTTGCCCAAAAGTAATTTCCTGCTTTGTTTCATCCAAGTTGATTTTTGAGGGGCCAATTTTCAGTGTGGCGCTTCAAAAGAATAAAAATTATCTGCTACATATACAGCTGCTTTCTCTTTTTCTCCATTGTTTTTCTCTACTCTGATAAGAAAACTAATTAAAATAGCTGATTCCTTCAAAAAGAAGAGCTGGAAAGTTCTAAATACAATGAACTCCACTAATTGCAAGCCTTGAAGTCAAATGCATTTTTCAAATGTACTAAAAGAGCAGGATGGTTGATTTTAGTTCTTAAGCCAACATAAAGCAGCCATAGCTACAGGGTGGAAAATCTGGTTAGAATATCAGCATGGCCCTGATCCTATACAATATTGTCCATTGAGCTAAAGAAAAACATGACTTGGGGGAGAAGGCAACATTTTCTGCTGTTCCAAGAAGTACAGCAGCAGAGTTAAAGAGCAATGTGACAAGAAAAGGTGGAATAATACAGAGTTTTTAGAACATAAAACCCAAGAAAAACAAAAGTTTAGACTCACAGTTCAATTCTCTTTCTTTGCCACGCTTAAAAAAATTCTTTATATGTTGTGCACAATAAATATTAAAATGCTGCTGTTTAAAAAGAAGTTACTGAAAGGAAAACTTCCTTCCTTCTCCCCAAAAATGTCAGGAAACCTGACAGTGTTGTGGCCTGTGCACAGCCTGTAACACACAATCACTAATGACTGGTGAGTGGTTCCATATTCTCACTAATTTTTTTGCAAGTATCAAAGAAATTACTGAACTGAAAAGAAAGAGATTAAACTAAAAATTAACTTCATCCATCACTCTTTATGAGCCATGAAAAAAGTCTTCTGAGGGAATAAATCTTTGTGTGAGAGACTACTGCTGTTGAAAACTTTGCGTGCTTGAAAAGCATGAATACCTTAAAGCTTGTAAGCTGTTCTGTTGACATTTTGCTCTTTTGATTAAATTTCCTGTGCTGTTGTGTATAATATGAAATGGTGGCGAGTTGGTGTTGCATTTCAAAAGTACCTTTGCTGTATAAACACATTAGCAGTCTATTTAAATTCTTAGATATATTATTACTGGCCTGGAGCTCTTCTGAGTAGCAGTAATAAGCTTGAGAAGCATGTTTATTAACACTGCTAACATACAGCAGTAATTAGCAATTACAACACTCTCCTCAGGTTCAAAATGTTCTAGGAGTCTCAAGGAAGATCTTTTTTTTTCAAAGCACAAAGCAGGGTTCAAACATTTTCTTATTTGTAAAAGACACGACGCACAAGATTAGAGTTAGATAAACAGGGGTGTTTTACAAACATGGACTGAAGTGATTTGCCAAGGCCACAGCTGGAATCACCAGAATGGTGAGGTCTGAATTCAGGCTTCCTAGTTTTCAGTTCCAGTGTCAAGAGTGATTTAAAAGAATAAACATAAATAAATAAATAAATAAGCATTATTTTTCTTATCCTCTGGACCAGAAATCTCCATGCATGCAGTTAAGCATTCTTCTCAGGTTAGGTGATCTGTAAAGGGGACAATCTTAGTGGATATTCTGAATCTTTACCTGCAGACAGAAACTATATTCTCAGTGAAAAGCCACAGATTTTTGAGCAACAGTGATTCTTGATAGAAAAGTCATCCTAAGGATTTATTTCCATGGTTGTCAAAGCAGACAGACGAGTTTCCTAAGAAAAACGCAGCTAATCCTCCTTTCAGAAAAGCAATTCACACCTCATCCCCCTTGCTTTGTTGGAGCTTCATTGGGATGTGTTTAGTCCATTTCCCTGGACTAAACACATCCCAATGTGTTTAGTTGTGCCAAATTCACACCTTCAGTCACTGCAGAGCCCAGCCTGCAACATCCTGTGTATCTCCAACTCTGACTGAGGTCAGGAGCAGCCCAGATTCTTTCAAGTGTTGCTGAGCATCTGGCGGGGCTGTGCCCAATGAGAGGAAGACTTTCACAGAATATCACCATCCAGGGTTTCAGCAGGACTGATACTGTTTGTGTGAAAGTCTGAGATGAATACCATCACATCCATGGAAACGCTGAATTCGGCTTTTCTCAACTGAGACATGAGAGTTAGAGGGCTTTGGACCCTTTCCAAACAAGAACTCCACTCTTTGTACACACTGTTAATTTCTTTCCCCGTGAACACAAAGGAAAAGTTTACTACAAAGACAAATATTTGTTTAATAAGGCTGCAAGATTAAACTTAATGATTTTTCTAGAAACATTTGTGGGCTTTGCGCACTTGCTATCAAAAAGAGAAGTGGGGAGATGTTCTCTATCAGTAGGTTGTTTTGCACAAAATTGTGAAATTAACTTTAGCCAAAGCAATTGAGTTATCTAACAGCAATTAGAAGGCTCCAACAAATGCCTCATATACAAAAGCAGATGAAGAACCACTACAGCACTGCTCCTGGCCTGTTTAAAAGCAAAATGGATGAGAAAACAGATGTCCTTCTGTGCCCCTGGCCTCTGCTCAGGGTTTCCCAGGCTAACATATCCCAGCACCAGGCACAGCATAAGTCCTTCGGATGCTTCACGTTTTAAGGTTCTCAGGACTGTGGTGACACAACATAAATGCCTGACAAAGCCAGTCTGGGATTATGCATAAATCTCAAGGAAAACATTACTTTGCAGGGATAACAGTCAGGTTTTGTCAGTGCTCAAAAGAAACTCTGCACTTGAATTACATCTCCTGGCAGAAAAATGCCCCAAAGCAAAACTACTGCTTGCTTCACATCCAGATGGAAGAAATGTGGTTGTGGGCTAAGGGATGGCTGCTGTAAACTGATGTGTGAGAAAAGCATACTTGAAACTAAAGTGTCTGAATAATCTTATTTTATTTGGCATTTTGAACTCACATCCTAGAACTAAGCAGACTGCATCGCACCAGGGTTTGCACGTGACTGAAGTATTAGGGAAGTACTGTGCTAAAAACAATTATAAAATAAATAGTTTTTTCAAAAGATTCCTTTTTCACAACTTACAGTAGTAAATTACAGATATTTACAGCAATTTCTCCTCCTGCCTTCTTTCAGCAATAAAGTTCGAATGGGGATGACAAACATATCTGAACAAAACCTCAGGAACTACAGAATCAGCACTTGGTGACATTTTTTGTGGCCATTCCTCCCTTCAGATACCAGAAGGCTTTGTGATGATCCATTTCTGACATTTTCAGCAATAAAGAAGAAAGGAAAAGATGCTGCCAGCAGCCCTTTGCAAACTTTCAATTGATGGCCGAGAATGATAAGAGGTGACCTCTAACTCTTGCTGCCTGACATGGCAACTCTCCAGTTAGGAGGGGCGAGACTCATTCCTGTCAAGCACAAACGAGGAAGGACTGGAAAGAAAGAGGCTGCTATGTGTCAGCTCTAGAATCCTTTCTGTGGCTGCTAAAGAGCCAGTGTTTGCCAGCACTTCTAGCCAAGAAGCATTTTCTGAAGGGAACACTAAAACCTGAGCCTGCACATTCAGGGTGTAATTCCCCTGTACAAAAAGCGTACAGGGTCCCCTTGTGTTTAAGCAATTGAATGCAGTCTACTGCAGAGAGACAGGTCCACACAGGAGTCTTCTTTCTCCCAGAATTTAACAGAGCAGCGTTCCAGCTGAGACGTTACAGGAAAGGGCAGTTGCACATTCACCAAAATATCAGGAGTTAGTGGTTTTGCTGTATTTGAATTCAGTAAATTCTGCCACAACCTGCAGTGCAATAAGAGAAGCAGTTGGACAGAATTAATTATGGAAGACTTGGCAACCGTAGTGGAATGAGATATGTTAGGTGCCATTTTTTCCATAAGACACTGAAATCTTCCAATTCCAGCATCTTATTCCCTTGTCATCTTCTCAAAGATGCTTCTAGTTTCACAGTAATCAAAAATAAATTTTCCTAGCCTTTTAATATTAAAATATTTTCATGAAAATATTTATGCAACATCATGTTTGAATCTTTTTAAGTGTGTCCTGGTGTAGATGTCACTGACAATTGTTCTTTAATTAATAATTTTGCTTTTATGCTACGTCCAGCAAGCATCTTACAACCTAGCAGAGACAAAGAGAGAAGGGATAGAGAGTAACGACAAAGAAACGAGAAAAAGAAATAGAAGACAAAAAAAAAAGTCTGCTTTCCAGTACAAATTTGTACTTTGTGTCACACTATTTAGTTTAATATATAAGCCCTATAAAAAACAAATTACATCTTGTTTTTCACCAATAAACAACAAAGAGAAGGGAAAACTTCTTACCATCAGTTCAGTAATACCAGAAGAAAGTAAAAGTGGGGACCATGCTCTGTACAGGTGATTTTTGTTTCACAGTGGTAAAAATGAAGCATAAAACTGCAGAGTATGTGCCTACCTCCAACGGTGCATCTGCTACAAACTTGGCTTCAGCTGGAGCAGAATGAATTAAAGAACAGAATGCTTGGAAAACATCATCTCAGGAAAAAAAAAAAATCTGATCATAATAGACTATTGTAGCTGTCTGCAAGAAAATAGAAATAATGCATATCAATAGCTGACATTCTGGCAATAAAACACAAGGTTTCTCAAATTTATGTGCTGCTTAGTTGATTTGTGAGTTTTCAAAATATTTTCTGAAACTTATCCTTGCGCAACAAACTTTTATGGATCCAGTTGATAGATACAAATTAATATCTTAATTACTTTATTGATGTATTTATTAGTTAAGATTAAGATATTAATAAGAGTAAAATCCCTCCTTATTTATCAATATATTAACTTTTATTGTATTTGTGTTTTAATCTGGCCTTTTATTACTTTCAGTAGCAACACAGTCTGTGAACTTAAAAATTGAAACAGCAAATCCTGAATGCTTCTGTACCTTCAGCACCAGCTCACTTGGTTCCACATCAGATTTTGGTTTTAAATAAACATCTCTTCAGAAAATCCAAGCAGCAATAAATTCTTTGTTTCACTAGACTTTTATAAGCAAGATTTTCCAACCCATTGTATTAACACACATTCTAAACTGAAGCTCAGTTTCTAGGATTAGTGACAAAAAGAATAAAAATATGTGAACTATCAAAATATCATAATACTGAATTGTAAAGGAGTTGGAATTCTGGCAAAAAATACAAAACAAACCAACCAAATTTCTTCCAGAACAAGCCTGTGTGGGCTGTTGATATTTGTGAGAATCAAGCCTAGAGCTGCTTTAATATTTGCATCCAAAGTCTCGTTAGACAGAGCAGAAATCCAATTTTGAACAACTGATCCTCCCCTGCTCAATTCCAGAAAATATTAGAGGTCATAGAGAAACCTTTAAGATATTCCACTTCCATACAATCCCTCAGGTATTTTTTTCCAGGAAAAAGTTAGCACAGTGAGCTTCCTTTCCCATACCATCCCCTGCTGTGCCTGTTCCTGTCATTAGGGAGGGCAGAGAGGGGATTTCCTGGGAGCACAGGACTGTGCTGGAGCATTGCACAGCTGAAGGCAGGGGGAGAGGGAGCCATAAATAATATATAAAAATGGTAAATGGTGGATAAACCAATTGTCAAGGACTGTATAAACCCAGTTTTGCTGTTGAAGTGACACACGGATGATGCTCATATGAGTGAGAGTCAACATAAAACCAGCAGAGAAACAACAGGCTCATGGCATTTGGGCAAATTTAAGCCCAAGATCAGCCAAAGCTCCAAAAACTAAACTAAAATAAACTCTATCCTGTATAAAGACATTACTTTCCCCCTAGGCCTCAATCTATGAATTGCAGGCAGTATAACACTTCCTGCCCCTTTCTTTTTTGTAGGCAGTTTGCATTATAAAGGCTTCAAGCCAGTAAATGAATCTTATCATTCCAGTTGTTATTTTTTTCACGTGTCAACTTAAATAAGACTTGGAGTCCAGCTGCAACACATCTTCAAATGGAAGGGCTCGTCTCCTCACCTCAGAGGACTCTGAATAAGATCCTCTGCCCTCAGAAAACCTCAAGCAACCACAGGAAACAGTAGGGAAGGAAAGCAAGGAGAAGAAGAAAAGGGAAAAAATTCTCCTTCCCCCAGATATATATTTATAAGCAATAACCAACCAACCAAAAAAACCACAAAGCATAATAAGAAACATTTCTGCAGACAAAGTTAATTCTGCAGAAGCACTTCTGCATTATTGAAAATCTATGTAGCAAATTAATCTGACTGAAAAGATAAAGTTCTAGGCTGAGGGAAGATCATTGAGGCTCCCCCCTCCTCACATGAACAAAAAAGTTCATTGTTTTACTCAACAGACTTGTCATTGCAAACACTCACAGGGTAAGATGTCAAAACCATTGAAAGTGTGCAATTAACTGACATTCTCATTAACTTTTTTTTTTTCAGGAGCAGCAGCTATTACTGTTCACTGCTTCATGCAGAATTCTAACAATTGCTGCATTTCATCAACTTTGGCTATTCCAGAAACTTAGTCAATAACATGGTGGGGTAAAAAAAACCCTAGCAAAAATATTTTTAAAAGATAATCGGGTTGTTCGAGTTCTTATGATCATTCACCTGCAAGTAGAAAAAAAAGCCCTTTTTCTTCTGCACAATGCAGCTGGGCAAGCTCCTGTCTAAGAACTAAAATTAACAACACAAGAACTCAGGCAGCACACACGGGAATAAATGAGGAGCAGGTCACAAGATCATCAGAAAAGAATACCTGTTGCTTTTATTTTAGACCTAGGATGCACAACTCTCTCTCTACTCAAGTGCTAGGATTCTTTTTCATACCCTTGATATGAAACGCAGTTATTCCTCTTGGCACAAAGCAAGTAATTGAGACTAAAATGAGTACAATTAAAAAGACTGCAAGATTCTGCTCCAGGTTCTGCCCACGCCTCTTAGAGTGGCAAAGCCCTGACAAAATTTGCTTTACATAGTTCTGTGCCTACAAATTGGGTCAATTCTCCTACCTCTGAAATGAATCTCAACAGACAATAACAGAGAAAGGAACCCCAATGACAATGTGAGCCTCTTCACAGCAGTAGGTGGTGGGATGACACCAGATCCCAGGCATGAGTCAAAATGAAAGAGATTCAGAATGGCCATGAGGAAACTCTTCAATTTTACCAGTAAAGCAGTGGGCCCTTCCAACCTCAATTATCCTGTGACCCCCTGAAATGAATCATGATTCTTCACCTGGTATTTTTTGGGTTCAGTCTCATTTGTGACCTCACACATTTTTGACCTTACACCACCCAAACATGGCATTCAAGAAAGAATAATTGGTTTCTTAGAGGGTTTTGGACTTATACCCTCGCTTCAGCTACCAGTGTATCGTACATTTCAAATTTTTTTTCTGTATTTGACAGATGGATGCATTAAGAATGATTAAAATAGAAACTATAAATTTGAAACGTCTAATCTCATTGCAATAAGACCTAATTTTATCAAGACAAACCAGTTCGAAATATACCTGTTCTTTTACTGCGACTATAACTGTAACTATAATTGTCTCAGTACACTTTTAACTGCATCTATAATTGCAACATAACTGCAATAATGAATGGACCTGAAGAGCCACAAATTAAATATGGAGGAAGGGAAGACCAGAGAGCGGCTAACTGAAAACTGTTGGTTTGGGACTGCATAGTGATAAAGGCAATAAAGAAGAAATCTGAATGAATTTAGAATTTTTTGTTTCCAATCCAAATTGTGCAGCCTGGCTTTGAAAGTCTCAGTATCTACATTTAGCATAAAAGGCTAAGCTTGGCATCCTGTCTTAAGCTAGTCTTAGCCATTGCTGGACAAAATCCAACCCACACGTTTTACCACTAGGCCACATTTAATCTTTTAAACCCTTGCCTCATTTACCATACTTCCAACTTCTTCATTTGTGTTATTGTCCCACAGATGACAGCTTTCTTCACCACTCCTGATTTAAACCCAAGGCATGTTCCCAGCCCTGATTTAGCTGCAAAGCACCCCAGTAGACAGCAATTTGGTGGGAATACAGTACATGCTTATTTAATTACACAGTATCATAATGCATATGCATATGGACGAGAGAGCTAATTTGACATTGGACAAATAACAGGAAAGGAGAAGCCTGTGCATAATCTTCTGTTTTAAAGACTATGAATAACAGGAGTTTAATTACATCATGTCATATCTGTATGCACGCAGAACATCAGCAAGGCTGCTCCAGACAGCACTCCACCAACTACATTAAAGATGTACTTTTATCTCATGCAATAAAAGCAGCAGGTTGACAGCTTCCTCATGAAATAACCCTGTCAAGAATGGTACATTCTGGCTGGAGATTGTCATAGGCATTTCCTGACTAGAGCGGAAAGGAAGGTAGAGGATTCCTAATTTCATTCCCTCTCAAAGAAAATTTCTTTAATATGTTCATTTTTTCACCCCAGCAAAATAATTTCTCTGTCTTTGCAGCCACCATATCCCCAATACACTTCTATTTCTCTCTTTTCTTTGGTTCTTTTTTCTAACTGTTTTCTTCTGCTGCTGTCATTATTTTTATTCTGCTTCCACTCTCCTTACCCAAGCACTATTGAAGTTATCTCTCCAGGATATTCAGTACCTTAAAGATATCAGTCCCTCCTACTCAAATCAGCCAGTATGAATTCATCTTTTATTTATTCCAGTTTCATGTTTCCTCCTCCCTCTGCTTCTCCCAGTCCATCAACATTTTTAGAATTCCCATCAATTAAAGCACAAATCTCTAACATAAGACAGCAACAGGACGGCATGAGCCATTGAAGTGCTCAAGGGATCAGAATTTTGAAATAGTTTGTCTCCCATGAACATCTAGGTTTTGTTCCCTATTTACTGTAATTTAAAGTGGTGATGCCTTAGGTTTTAACTTATATTTTTCAAATTCTGTACTCTTAGAGTGTAACTCTAAAGTTCCTTGTAACCTCTTAACTTCTGCTGTCTCGTGCTAGGTAGACATAACAAAGCCTCTTCAGGCTTTGCCTTCAAGGACACCCAGGCTGTTCTAGGCCCAAAATGTGTAAACCAAAGACTCAAAAGTGGGGGCAAGCTGGGGGGAATTACATCATTAAACTGAAGCTTTAATTGGAGAATTAATCCTCATAAGCAAATGAACCAAACTTATAAAAGTGTGAAGAACTCGTGACCTGCCGTCCATCTTGGGGTCCATTTTGGCAGCAGCCGCTGGCTCCCCAGGGTGTACCTTTGAAGGCCTTTCAAATAAATACCTGCCTTTATTCCCTTACTCCTGTCTAGTCTCTGTGTCTAGGAGGCCTGATAAGGCATCAGTAGGTGGGATTTTTTAATTAAAATCACATTTACCTAAGAAAATAACAGTATTATCTATGGTTCCTGTAAAGCATGATATAAGGAAAAGCAAGAAATATCCACCCAATAAAGCAGAACTTTTTCTTTAATTATTCATGCTTACAAATTTCAAAGTTCGTTTGCATATCGACCATCCAGATGGTCTTGTAAATAAGTAAGAGCTTGGGATGCCATTTTTAGAAACAAGTTGTAAGAAAGATGTAAAGTAGAAAGGGTACTGAGACGGGTGACATAATTTATTGACAATGCTGTGGAGAGGATCGTTTGTGATGCAAGTCACAAGCTAACCTACACTATTTCCAACATAGTTACTCTTTAATATTCCGGAATTTGATGGGAAGCCAGAGGAAGATAATGCCATCCAGGACTCACAAGACTATTAAATACACAAGGAGTATTAGGCATGAATGTATTTTTCCTACCTAAAATAAAATATTTATATGATACAGATTTTTAATACAGGAAATCGAATTTCTTTCTTGTCTTGTGCAGGCTAGTGCTCAGATGAGCTTCTCTTCCTGGAAGAAGAAAAGGCTTCTAGTATTTCTTACATAATAACGAAGGTTTATCACTTGATGATAAAACCATGCAAAGAACCACCAGCAAAGTTATTAGTAAGCATTTTACATGGGAGAAAACAAAAGAAAATACCCCAGCTTACTCATGTCATACCTCACAAATCAACTGAAAGTTAGAACATTTTGGATGCTGATTCAAAGAGTTGACTTCCGACAAACCACACTTTTCTCAGTGAGGGTAGAATTTTCCTGACATTGTTAAAAAAAAATTCAGTCAGGAAGGACCTCAGTGTACATACAGAGTTACTTTTTTGGACTGAGCTTGCTAAATCACAAACTGTGAGGTTCAAAATAGCTGCTACATAAGCAATTTATTTTAACAATGTACACAGCTTCTTATTTTGGTGATAAAACATAAGGGAGTCCGTACTTCATGTCTTTGAATATCTCTGCTTCCAGATTTCTTGTTTCTAGTGGAGCTTAACTTTTGGTTAACTTGCAAAGGCATCCATTACATGAAGGGGGAGATTTAATCTATGGTGAAAATTGACTGATATGCCCTGACCCTCGTGGCAGTGCACCTGAACATGTGCTACCAACACATCAACGAGGTGGTGAACATTTATCATGTCTAATGTTTGATTTATCCTCTCTGGGGTGGGCTGATACTAAACACCCACCAACAGCACAAAGGGGATACAGTACATGAGAAAAACACAAGAGAAATCATCCATTTTCCACATTTGTGCAATAGCAAGGAAGCTCTCAGACAGGAATGCTCAGGTGATCTTCGGGAAACAGGTACAAGGAATGAGTTCATTACTTTTCCTCTCCCATTTATAGACTTCTGTGGGAGTGATTGGGCACAGAAATCCTCAGCCCTTGGGATTATCACACTGACTTCTTCAGAGACTGACACAAGTGGATTGAATTCCCTCCTTGGCCATGTGCACATCATTACAGGATACTACACTGTCTAAATGAGAGTGGTACTGAGAATATCTGAAACTATCACTTGATGCCCTACATCTAACAATGTAAATGGATAGCAGTAATAAAAACAGAATAGTAATATTAGCTATGACAGAACATGAGGATCAGGAGTATATTTATCAGCTTATTCTCTCCCTCTCTGTTTGTTTGTTTTGGGGTTTTTTTAATACACAAGGAATTATTCTGTAGAGGAAGAAGAGAATTGAGACACAGCACAGTCTCTAGGTAAAAGTCCTTCCACCAACTATTTATTCAAAGGTATAAAAGAAAAAATTAGCTCTATTACAGCTGTATTCTAATTAGGTGGGGGTTTTTTGTTCTATAGTGTTAAAATCTTGCACAGTGAAAGCCTAATTCACAAGGCTGCATGCAATATTTTGCTTCTCTGGGATAGTTTAGATGGATATCTGTTGAGTTATTCCTTAAGACAATAAACATTCTTCCTAGATTTTTCCCTACTGAAGTTGAAGGATCATTTGGTTCCTATAGTCGTGTTTGTAAATATATGCAATGGATAACTTAAGGAGCTCAAAATCATTAATTTATAAAGAAAAGTGAAAGACATAATTTTTCCTCATTTTCTTTTTTCTTCAGCAGTGTTGATCATAGGACCATCGAATAGCCTGGGTTGCTGATGTCAACGCAAATGAAACAACTCAGCCTTACATGTTGTTTTCAACAAGGATTCTGTGTTATACAGGAGTCCTTTGTCAAATCAATATCTCATTGACCATCTCACTGCCCCTGTTCAAGGTGATGAACATGTTGTGTGACTCGTCACCAACATGTCTATTTAATTTTTATCCAACAGAAGACTGACTGAACTTTGGTAAGCATCTGGCAGCAGTGAGAGGCAAAACTGTGACATTTCTTTTGCTGAAATGTTGGAGAGATGTATTGGTAATTACAGCTTTTGAAGCATGAAGAACTGCTGCCGCTTCATACAAATTTTTGCAGGAGAAAAACCTGAGGCTCCTTTGGATGGAAATTAAAGAATGAATCTTAAGTGTACACAATGGTATTGGGAATTACACAGAAATCAAGACATCACCTTAAACTCTCAATGAAAGGAAAAGCAGTCAGACAAAGTGAAAAAAAATATTAAAATCAAGATGCCTATTTATTCAGATGCAACATATATACATCCACAGGAAATGGGTGCCCTGTGGCACTGCAATCTTAGAAGGAACAGCGAGATTTTTTTATTTTTTAAGTTCGGAGCAAAGCAATAGTGGCAGGGCTGCAATCACACAGACAAGAAGAGCTTAGATAGGCATAAGTTCACACTTCAGCCTCCTGATTTCCATGTTCACCATGCAGACCTATTTTCAACCTTTCTGTGAGCTAAGCCTGACATTTATAGAATGCGTAAAGAAAAACAAATCAATATTATGTTGGATGAGTATCCCTTTTCCTGTTTCAATACTCTTCTTTCTATCATTCATGTAATGTATTATACTGTGAACATTTTCAGAACAAAACATTCACTGTGTCTTCCAAGGAGACAGTAATTTAATTCTAGAATATAACGTTTCTAATAACTACCAAAAAAAATTTAGCAACCACCTTGGTAATACCTGATGAATGTGCTAAATAAGCATTTATTGTGGTAAGGATTACAATTGCCTTGAAACTTGTCCTTTGATAATGTTGGTCTTCCAGTTCTTCAGACAATTCTTTAGCTGCAAGTCTACCTAAAGATGCTTTCTCAAGACTGCATTGTCCCCCGTTTCTCTTTATTTTTACCCCTGAAACAGGATTAAAGATGAGCACCAGCCCTTAGCATACATTTTTTGGTTTTCCTTGGCCATTGAACTGAAAACCTGATTCTGTCTTTGTTGTGTTTATGGTATTTGCACTGCACATACAGATTTACCCAAGCCTACCTGCTTAATTTTCACACAGCATTTAAAGGACTAAAACAGAGGCTACACATTAATAATCTGCCATCTTTGTAGTAAATGCGTGCAGCTATAAAACACATTTTATGTGTCCCACTGAATGTAGGACAACAGTTTCAGGAGAGTTATATATGCACAGCTAGTTAGGACTTGATTTCTACCATTCCATGTCCCAAACTAGACTAGTTATTCAATTAAATCAAAACAAACAAAAAACCCACCCCACAAACAACCCAGTGCTGCCTGGCAAATGAAAATGGCCTGGCACAGGAGCACGGTGACTGATCTAACCATGTCCACATGTGACATAGTGCTTTCAAAATGCAGCTTTTCTTATTCCCAGACTGACCTCCAGTTACTATTTCCACACTCTTCGGGTTATTTTAACTCTGTTAAATTGAAAGAAAAAAAAAAGTTTATGAAACTATCTCTGAAATAATTTAAAAATAAATAAAGAAACTTCTAATACATTTTTATATCCGTCAAGCAAAGCCAATTAAAGTATCCCTGTGGTGAACATAGCTTTAAAAGTCTGTTTTCTCCTGGATTGCACTGTGAGCTGCCTTCTCAGAATGATTCATCATGATCCTCATTATTTCCAGCTTCCAACTTCCCTGTGCTTGGCAGGGTTACCCCAGCAAATGACGACTCATTTGCAAATAGTGCAAGTTATACATTGCCATAAACAGATCATTTGTGGGTTTCCCAAACTCTAATGGGCCTCCCAAACTGAGCAATGTTCCCTAGAGCAGTAAAAATCTATTTCTAACTCCATTTTCACATGTACAAAGTCAGCTAGATTTTTCAGTTAGTTTTATTAGTACTTTGCACTTTGGATTCCACAATACTCTTCAGTATAAAATAAAATAAATGCATAATGGTTAGAATGGATAGCTGCATTACTGCAAAGCACTGTCCATAGCCTTAAAACAAGAATGGCACATTTTCAGAGCTTGATGCCTCTTGAGCAACCCAGCAAAGATTTATACATTTGGTAAAGTTAGTAAATTGCTATTGCATCTTAATAAAGATGCATGATTGTTTTATTTTCTTCCTGTCAACTTCAATACTTTCCATATTTACAGAAAACTTTTTACTTCTTGATAATTCGACCATCATACATGGCCCAAGAAAGAGCGGTTTCACTAAATCTCATAGAAAGCTTCAGGAAACTGGGAATAACAGAGATTAGGAAATAATTGTAACACTTGCAATTCTCCTTTATTATAAGGAATATCTATTAAGAAAAAATTAATTTTCATAAACAGTTTGTATAGATATATTGTGTGCCTGTTGCAAAGCTCTCCAAAACACTGATATACAAAATCTCTTACTAGGTCTTAATAACCTTAAAGATAATTTCATCAGAACTCCTCCCTTTCAGACCTCAAAACACTGAAACTGCTGAACACACTTCCCCTCACCCCACTTCCCGCCCAGCATACCTCCTTCAATATCTAAATAATATGTATGTATCTACATATAAAATTAATTTTCTTCCACATCAAGGTTGGTGATTATATTTTATGAAGGATCAGGAGATGCTGATTACCTTATGAGAGTGTTATACTCACCAGAACTGCACATTCATACAGCTTGGGTTTTAATTTCTTAACACATCTCTAGTTTTGAACGAGGTGGCATTTAATAACATTCCCTGGAAAATGGCATTAACAAATGTTAATACTTTTTTCCAATCAAAATGCCTGTTCACTTGAATGTAACAGCAAGTATTTCCCTCAGTGCAGTAGCTGTGCATATAACTCTGGCATTGATGAATTCACAGTGTTTTTAACTATTATTAACATTTTCCAGTTTTGAATAAAAGCTTCCTTTTCCTGAAGATAAAATTAGTTTATAATTTACAATGTTTGCTTAGCACAGTGCATGCAATTTCAGGCACTGATAAAGCTGGTACTTTCTTTGCTGATGTATTTTCTTTGAAGTGCCTCAACAGAACTGATTATCAGTGCAGAAAGCATCTGTGTGCAGTGCCAGCAAGTACATTGTCATCCCAACTAATGTAAAATATTATTTGCAAATATTTCAATATAAACAGCACTAATAAGATTCTTCATTATAATTCAGATCAGGAGTAGGGTTTCTGCTGTATGTTTAAGAAAACTTATTTTAAATAACGCTTTGGGAGAAACACTGTCTCATGGATCCCCTTTGGCTGATTAGCTTAAATGATTCAGGTTAGATTTAGTTTGGTCTCCCTTAAGAAACATTTCTCTGGTTCTTAGTGTCTAGGATTTTGGGGGTTCCATGCACTCCTACATCTCCAGTCTAACTTTTCTCTTACCCTTAGTACACAGACACGTGACAGAACCTCAAAATTTCCACACTCTTTCAAGTACCCCTCCAGGAAGTGCCAGTACTCACTTCTCTCCTTCCTCCTTCCCGCCCTACACGGAACTTTCATAGTGCTCAAAAGGAAAATTTCCCCTTCAATTGAAGAACCCCTCAAAACTAACACAATCTAAGGACTATATCACCAAACAGACACCTCAATTCTAGGAACGATCAGGAACATGGCTACACACGGTACCATTAATTTTTGAGGCTGGGAAGGTGTCATTACGAACACACATAACATAGATACCAATCAATCAGATAAAGATAATAAATTCCCATTGAGAGGAGGCCAGAAAGCCCTTCATGTTTAAAAGAAAGATTTCCTTCTTTTTTTTTTCATCTTAACTCATTATTTCAGAAGACACTCTTTTAAGCCCCTTCTCATGACAAAGTACACCACTAGCTAGAAAGAACCCAACCAAAAAAACCACAGGCCTAAAAAGGTTACAAAATATATAAAGAAATCTACTTTATATTCTGACATAAGTTCCTTGGCAACTATCACATGTGCTTTCACATCTCTGCAGCCTATTCACCCACTGAGGGTAGCGGTTTCTATTGGCCAGAATGCCACAATTGCACTGTTCATCTGAAAGAAAAACACAGAAAACAGCTTCTCCTTGTTAATCAATTAATTTAGTGTTAACTTCAGGAAAGGAAATGTTGAGCATGTGGAGATACTAAAACAAATATGTATTTTAAAATATCTGACATAAGCTAGGGCAAAAAAAAATTAAACATCTCTGGCATGTCTTGAACAATGAGTAACACGAGGCAATACTATATGTTCCAGCAAACGTATGTTCCCTGATGATGAAATAATTATGTTGGTGTCTACACAACATATCCTTTAACTGAAAAAGCAGAGCTTTAGAGACAAGGAAATGTAACAGCTGACAG
Source organism: Dicrurus megarhynchus (assembly GCA_013399195.1). NCBI lineage: Eukaryota > Metazoa > Chordata > Aves > Passeriformes > Dicruridae > Dicrurus > Dicrurus megarhynchus. Next base: position 227,665 of record VXAD01007239.1, read on the forward strand.
TTCTGTGTGCTCCAGCTGAAGTCACTGAAGGAGCAGCGTGCTGCAGAGAGTCACCAAAGCACAGAAGCTCACAAAACGAGTGGAGGAGCAGGGCAATAACCGGTGGGGAATTAAAGACCCATTGCATATTTTCACATGTTGCACTCTGAAGCTCATGTGTGTTCACCATACTAATGAAAACATAACTGGAGGCAAGGCCAAAATCTGAAATTCAGAGAAAAGTCAGAAGCTCAGGTGAGACAGATGTTGGTCAACAAAGTCACTGCCCTGCTGCCTTAACAGAAAGCCAGGACACTGCGCTCAGCGTGGAATTAAACTTTACCAACACCTGGACACTGCAACTACTGCCGGATGTGACACGGTGCTCCATAGCAGCCATTCAGTGTCTGCTCACAGACAGTTCAGCCATGCCCTAGAAACCAGGGCCCAGCTCAATAAAATAGTAATTGTGTGTCACTGTTCATGTACCTGAAGGGAGCGCTCACACGTTTTGGGGTGGTTTTTTCACCTCTTCCTCCTTCGCTTTGTTTTTTCCCCATTTCTGGAACCAAGAACTAACTGTTTAATAACACTTGAAGTCAGCAATAAACTGGTTTTAATTTATTTTAAACAACTTTGACTTGGACAAGTCAGTTTCAAGAACTTCCAAGATATCTGCAAAGGCTGGGAAAATAACCACCTTAAACTGAATGTTAGGAAAAAATTCTTCATCACAAGGATTGCCAAGCACTGGAAGAGGCTGCCCAGGGAAGTGGTGGAGTCACCATCCCTGGGGGTATTTAAAAGATGTGCAGATGTGGTGCTTGAGGACATGGGTTAGTGGTGGAATCAGCAGTGCTGGGTTAATGGTTGGACTCAAAGATCTTAAAGGTCTTTTCCAACCTAAATTATACTGTGGTTCTAGCAAATTAATAATAAAAAGCCTTTATTAGGCAGAATGGGTATGAACTGGCAAGAGCACCTCAGCTTCTCTATTTTGGAGTAGTTTAGTTACTGCACAATATGATACAGTAAATTATTCTGGTTGGCTCTGCCACCCTATACTGGAAAAAAAATCTTTTGGCAGAAGGAGATATATAAAAACCGTAACAATAATTATTCTGTACAGATTCAGTCTGGAAAAAGAAATTGTTTCTGATAAATTTAATAAGTTATGAAAAAAGGTAATTAGAAATTTCCATAAATAAACAAATGATCAATTTAAGACTCATTTGGATTCTATCTGACAATAAGTTCATTTCTCTGGGTGGAGTTTTTTGTGGGATTGAAAATATATCTCCATTAATTTCTCTGTGCCAATGCCTTTCTCTGTTATTTCTCTCTATTGCAGAGCAGTTAAGATGTCAACTCTTGCGTTTCCTGGACAACAGGAGGTTCATTTCACTTTATTTTTTAAGACTATGCAAATTCAAGGGATACAAAATCCACCTGAAAGCTACTTGGAGAGAGGCTTAGAGCAAGGAATGAAAAAGCCAGAGTCTCACATAAGATGGCAGCTTTTCCTGCTGCAAGGTGACAGTAACTTTCTGAACACTGAATAGCAATTTTTTAATATCTCCTCCATACATTGACAGTGTGTGTGCACTACAAGAATCATTGGGACCAGGATATAAAGTAATATCATTATTTGAGATGCTAGAAGTTAGCTGAATCCTTAATATCTTTTGTTGTTCTTTTGATTTGGAAACTTTGAAAAATATCTTCCAGGTAGTAAAAGCTAATGACAAAATCCAACAAGCTTAGTTTTACTCCTCTATAAATATGAGCAACTTTGGGTTTATTTGTTCTCATACTTGAAGACTGTAGGACACATCACCTGCTGTGGTTAGAAAAGATGGCAGAACAATGGAGAAATTCATGTTTCCTTCCTCCTCCCAGAGAGACACCAAAGTGGCTGGACCAAAGCGTCCTCCTCTGTTTTTACTTTCTTATTTGGCTCATACAAAATAGGGAGAAGCCGCTTTGTCTCAGTTTTCTGCAGGGTTCTGAAAGTACAGTAGGAAGATTCAAGTTCTCTTGGAAAGGTAAGGAATGAACATATCATCCTCACAAAAGACATACTTTTTTAACAGTGGTGATTACCTACCAGAAACCCTTTATATTTCTGAGTTACTTAAACCATTGTAATTCCTTTTCATGAGCTAGGGGCCCATCAACAAGGCAAGGACCAGGTGTGCTTATTATGCATTTTTATATTCAGAGCACACATATAATTTAAACAATATTTTTACAATAATACATGGTTTCTGCCCTGATAATACGAAATATTTTTGAGAATTAAGAAATATTTGGCTAAATAATTTGCAACAAATAATTGTTCATTATATGCTTCCGTTTCACAACAGCACCACCTTTTTGAGCACTTTTAAACAGTACAAATTTGAAGAAGCTGCACTGAAACTAACTGTTCTTCAATATACTGCCATGAGATAAATAAGGGGTCACAGTACTTGAAAAGAAACCTCTCACACAGAGGGAAGAAACACTCATTGATTGCATAGGTTTGAAATATTCTTTAAAGCCTGAGGTCCTCCCTTCTGAGGCTGCAAAACCTTTCTAGATAGAAATCTAAAATCAAAACAAACTAAAAAAAAATAATTCCTAATAACAACTCTTCTTTTACAAAAGGAAAGCCTCACTCATACAAAAAATGGTCTTCAACAATGTAACAAAGTCCAAGTCAGTATTGAAGAGTTAATCATGTGTGTACATACATGGAATTTCCCACATTTCCTATGTGCTTTGAATACATTTACAGAACCTGTAGTGGTTTCCCTAAATGTGTGCTGAAGTAAGAGGAGCCAGAAATGGATGATTTTGCCCTTTTTTTGTTGTCATTAATAAAATAAACCACAAACAAACAAATAGTATCAGTGACATCCCTTGGCACAAATCATCAGCTAAATATTTTCCCCTGGAGCATGACATTATTCTTATATAAATAATGAGCCTGGGAAGGTACAGAACAGCATCTGGAATAAGTACACCTTATACAACATTAAGTGCATTGCAGAACATCAGCTATAGACAGCACCTGACATGCAGCTTAGGAAAAACAATGAAACTAAAAATAGTCTGACTTGCCGGATTTGTTGGGGTTTTGTTTGGTTGTTTTGGTGGATTTTGGGGTTTTGGGTGGGGGTTAGAAGTAATTGAAAATATTTTAAATAATTACTGCTTTGTTTCCAAGTGTAACTATAATTTAAAAGTCACAGCTGAGTAACCCTCACTGACACAAGCCTGTGCAATTCACACTCTCAGTGGTGAATTCTACACAAGCTTCGCATGGAAGCCATTCAAAAGTATCTGCTTTCCACAGCAAAACAAAACAAGCACCTTATTTCTCCCTCCTCTCACATCTCCCTCTCCAGTCACTGCACACAACATGTGCTGCTTGTGGCTAATTGCTGCTAGCAGCAATTCCCACACGAATCCCTCAATAGGCACGCATGGCTTTTTTCTCCAGTCTTCACATTATGTTGAAATAAAGATTCAGCATAACGCATCCAGCACGGGCCGTTAAGCATTATTTCTATATGAAAGAGAACGTAAACCATATCCAAATCTTTCAACTAAAAATGTTACCTTAACAGTCTTTACTTCTGCCTGTGAATTAGCCGAAGTAACGTAAATTATTTGTAAATTATTTACAGTTTCAACTGCCTGACTCAAGAAAGAGGAGTGGAATACTTGAATCAAACAGGGATAAGAAATTCTAAGTTAATAATAAATCGGGGATAGTACTGTTCTCCCCTCCCCACCAATGCCTTCATTTCCATGAGCTGCAGGAAAGCAGAAACATTCTTGTCATGAAAGACAGGAGATTTGAAAATGTTTAGTAAGGTATACAAAGATAGCTGTGCCCAAATCTCTACATTTGCAGCCACAAGCAGGGTTTTTATTTCATAATATTTGCTAAATGTAACAGTGGAAAAAAGTCCTCCTGTTGATGCTTTTTTCTTCTTTTTCTCTGAAGATTATTTCTCAGCATTATCTATGTTATATATTCTGGTTTTAAGCCATTCATAGCAGAGATAAATTAGTAGACACTGAACGGCCCTGTCCATATCCCTTTAAATTTAGTGGAAACATTGCTGGAACTGTCAAGGGGGAAGGAAAAAACCATTTGATTTTACAGAGATGGCCAGTAATCTTTTCTTCATGGATACATCTATAGTCATCCGGGGCCTGATTGCTTTTTCTGTTTTCTCTTAGTGAACTTCATGAGCCATTGATAATATATGAAGATTACAAAAGCAATGTATAGCAATTTCAGATGCAATAGTGCAGTATTTCAAACACTGGCATGAGAAATCGAGAGATAAAGTTAAACTATGTTTATTACAAAGAAAATTACAAATTTTAAGTTACCATGTTTCACTTGTGATTTTATGCATTAGTCTGATTTGAAGATATTCAGCATTCCCTTCTCTGCCTCATTTATTCAGCTGCTGATAATACACAGATTCAGCTTGCCAGTGCAGCAAAAACAACCTTATCCAGAGAGGACATCAGCATGAGAATTAACCTGGCGTGGCAGAAGCTGATCTGTACTTTGTAACTACTAAAGAGTTTGACTTCCCCAGGAAATGCAACTGTGAGGAGATAGACAGGAGGTCTGGGCTAAATTTCCTCAACATAATATCTGAACTAATGGTCTGAATGGCAGGGTTATTGTTTGTCTATTTTAGTTGATAACTTGAGAGTTTTTACTGTAGTTTTATAACAAGAAAACATTCTTAGCTTAAATATAAAATGCTAAAATTGATGCAATCTCTTTATATGGGAGAGAATACTATAAGTATTCTTAAATCACAATACTTCATATGGATGGATTGATGGGTGGATAAACCCTCACAAAAATTTCACAAGGCAGTCTAGTTTTATACAAAAATTCTGAAGAGGTAAGAAATTTTGTCTAAAAGATCTAATCCTTTGGATACCCTGCCTACTAAAATAGAGAATGAAAATCCCACCCCTTCCATTGGGTAACTCCAAGGTAACTCAGTGAAATTCAGTAGGGAGCATAAAGCAGACAGCCAGAATATGCTTTGCTTTAAATTTCAGCTGGAAGACACTGAGTGGAAATCCCTTAAAAGACCTAGCAGTAAAAAAACAGAAATGGGGATAAACAGCAACTTCAGTTTCCTGACCAAGGAAAAAGCAACCCAAAACCAAACAAAGAACTGGACTGCTGTGTCAACTTCTGGGCTCCTCAGTAGAAGAAAGACCAGGAGCTACTGGAGAGGGTCCAGCAGAGGCCACAAAGACGATGAGGAACTGGAGCATCTCTCATGAGGAGAGACTGCAGGAGCTGGGCCTGGTTAGTCTGGAGCAGGAGTGACACTGAATAAGAATCAAGGACCTCCTCCCAGCACCCCAACAGCTCATGAAATCCTGTTTTCTCAGAGGTCCTTCTTACCTACTTTTGTTCATTAAAAACTCCCAAATGTCTGTTCTAATACATCACCAACTTCCTAAATAAAGAGCACTGGTCATCTGAAAAGTAAAGGTTACTTCCAGATTTAGCTAGGAGAGTTTCTAAAGATACTTTAAAAAAAAAAAAAAAATAATTCCGAGAAGAAGAGCAAGCTAGCAACACAAACCAAGCACAACACTGAGAATTACCAAAATGGACAGAAAGTGTGTTCTAGAAGTAAAAGAGAAAACCTGGTTTTCTATTTAAAAAATCCTGCAAAAGAGAAGAAATGAATAATGAACTCCCAAATATAAAGTTACCTTTTTGTTTTTTGTACCACATAACGATGTCTTTTTTCCTGATTCTGTGTAAATAGTGAGATAACATTTTCTCATCCAGTCCCAGAATATCATACTTAAAATAATCAAGGGAAAACACACCATGTGAATTCACAGCTCTACTCTTCAACTTGCAAAAAATATCTCAAAAATCTCCCCAGAACACACACTGTCTAAAGAAATAAATATGCCACGTGTATGGAAGAGTTATCCTGTTCAGCTAAAGGGACTTATATTTGAAGAGGCTGAAAAATTATTTGGTCCACCTCAACATACAACCCTCATGACAAAGAACAAATTCTCCTTATCCCTTGCTGCCATTCCTCTCCAGTTCAGAGTTTAAATAGTAATTAGGAACGCACGATAAAATATCTTAAGCCTTGACCATAAAAAAACTTCAAATATGAAATACTTGAGAAAGAGTGAGAGGAAATGAAAAAAGCTGTAGGCCCACACTCAGACAAACACTTAGATATTTAGTGCACATATCCCAAGTAAAAAATTATTACACCATTAGCACACATGGCTTTATCCTAACTTTAAAAACACAGCTTTAGGACCGACCTTTAATTTCTTTGAATACAGCCCAATTTCCTTGAGTTTGCAGTGTAGGTACATCCAAAATCAGGGGGGAAAAAAAGGAGCTGTTTTGTCATGAGCCCAGGGTAGTTGAATACTCCTTGCACTGGGTGAGACAACTCACCCAGCCCACCTGAAGCTCATTAAACCATTCTGGCCCTTGTTACAAAGCAAACAAAGCCCAGGTAGAGCAGCCAGGGAGGGTTTTTTTTTCCAGAAGGGTTAAAGGTGATGTTCTGGCAGCAAAGGAACTTGTTGCAGTTTGGTGCCCTGCAATACCAGAAGGGCTGCTCCCTTTACCATGAAACTTTTGTTTCTTGGAATCTCTAATTCTACATCGTATTTTATGCACTGACAAAAGAGGGACATGGCATAGGAAGTGCTCAGCTGGTAGAAGAAAATTCATAGTATTCTCTCATTTACCCTAAGCAGTTCATTTTGACACTGGGAATTTTTTGCAGCCATGCTGTCTCTAATCTTTGGAAATAGTAAAACAATTAAAAATTAGGGTAATTATTCAGAATGTAGTCAAAACAGTTGTCCAGACCTTATGAGAAGAATCAACACACACTGTTGTATCAGTGAATTCTGAAGCAAAAATTAAAATGTTTATATAACCAACACATGGTGTGGGAGCCCAGTCTAAATTTTGGTGTTAAGAGTTCAAGGATTGAAGTGACATCTGTCAATTTAGAATAATTTGGTGATTAACAATAGCAAGTTATTAATATTCATTAGTAGCCTGATAGTAGCAGGTAGTTAGAAATTTGTAAACTTTAAGCTTGTCTACCCCAGGTTCTCTTTGACTAACAGGGCTTCTATTTCCCTGAAAATATTGTTTCTCTTAAATTAAAACAGGAAAACTTATAAGCAATATAGTTAAAAGAAAACAATGACTTTGGCATTGACAATAGAGGGATCACCATTTCATAAACTGAAACCTACCTTCCCTTCCAGCCTGTTGATGAGATCGTGCTAAACTTTTATGGAATTATTTACGAGAAGAATGCCAGGTAAAGGCTGTTTGTTTGTTTATTTATTTGGAGAAACACAAAGAAAAAGCACCTGAACTACAGCAACAAGCAGTGGAAGAGACACAAGCATATTTTTAAAAGTAAATAACACAATAATGAGAGTTTGTTAATGGGGAAGCAAATCCTAAAGCTTTACCAGAAAAGTGTTCCTTTAAATGAGTCAATAATCAGCTGAAATGACAAGTAAAAAGGTCTTCTAAGCTTTTCCATTGTATACAAATCAGGTGGGAAAAGTCCTCAAATACAATGCTGTTCAAATTGAGCAAGGATATATATATATATATATATATGTATGTATATTCTAGACGTGGAAGTCTGCTGGCTGTATTATTATGCCAGGAAACAGCAGACAAGCATGGGAAATTCACTTCGTATGTGAATAAAAGCAGGGAAGACCCCTCTGAAACCAGTCCTGACAGAGCAGGCAGCACATCATGCTGCACTGTCATGAAGGTGTGCTTCAGGCATCTATGCAAAAGTGTATTTTAAGAGCTAAAATTTAATTCAGTAAATAACTCTTCAGCAAATTAAATTGCCCATGAACACCGTTTTTAAAAAATATATACCTCATAAAGCTGTGTCATGGAATAAAAATGAAAATAATGTATTTCATATTAAAATAATTTCCCTTTCTTATGAGACGTGATTGATCTACTTGTGTAGAACAGTTAATGTTTTGCTTTCAACCAGTGATTGAAAGGGTATCATTTATAGGTAAATCATATTAGCTCATAAAAAAGGCTTTCTAACTCATTTTTCACTCATGTTTTAAAATCTGATATTTTATGGAGTTTTAATTCTGTTCACCAACGTAATTAGTTGATAAAACCTCTCTTGTGATAACTGCCTTTCTTCTTCCCATGGAATTTCTGTTGTTTGAAATGTTAAGGGGCCTGAAACGCATAAAACATGGAAACCAAACACCATTAAATGCTGCTGCATAATGTGACAGGGGAAAAGGATCGCAGAGAATTGTTACTACTTGAAATAAACACCATTAATAAGCACTTAGTTTCTTTATTTAGAAAACAAGAACTCTCTAGACAGCAATAAAATAGCATTTTTAATGCTCTTAACTGTGGAAGCTCCAAACTCCTAGGAGTTTTGAGCCACACAATTGCTATTTTCTTCTCTCATGTCTCTCAAGTTTCTCTTTGGCACGGCACCGAAGGAACTATAAAAGCATTACCAGCCTTTGTGACAGACTTTCTCTCTTTCTTGTTAGTGAAGAAGATAAGATTTATTTTACTGTCTGAAGATCAAAAAATGAGGAAACATTTTGATAGCTGAGGAAAACAAGTTTTGATTCTCTATAGCCAGCATTGAAGTCACACTATGAATCGACAGAAACTCCTTTGCACCTGGCAGTTTTCATCACATTAGGGAAAAGAATCTCTCAGCAGTTTCAGATGTAGATTTTGATCTCAGTTATATGATGGAAACTCAGAGTAATTCCAGTGAAGTGTTTAATCCTGCCAGAACATCTTTGTAGTAATGTTATAATCCATATTTATTTTGGCCCAAGTCGTCTCTCCCATTTGTACAGCTCCCTAGCAAGGGATTGCTGATAGAAAGGGAATAACCAAGGGTTCAGAGAAGGTTTTGGAAGAGAGAGAAAGAAAAAGGCAACACCAAATCGAAGGGGAGTGGTGGGGAGAGGGGACAAATGGACACAATGGGACAGAGACAGAGAAGAACTAAAATATCCCTACAGCACCCCCTCTAAAATAAGCAACCACCAAAGAATATCATCAGCTTTGCCATCTGGCAAACCACAACAGCTTCCCTCCAAAGCTGGCACAGCTGCCTTCATTTAAAGGTCAGGTTCTGGCCAATATTTTAAGAAAACCTCTCTCTCCCAGATTAATCAAGGAGGATTGCTTCTTAAAATACCTTTCCTGAGAATCACTGTGAAATATTAAAGGAAAACTTATATAGTGCAGCATATTCTGACATTTACTGTGGGACTTGAGGGAAGATGACAGAGAGAAGAAAAATATGGTTTTAATCCCACATTTTTCCTGTTAAAAGAGAGATTACTTAAATTATTATTTAAATGATAATTTTACTAATCCGTCTTCATAGCAATGAATATTACGAGAAGAGCGACTTTTACTTCCATTTATACTATGACCTATATTGCTTGCACATGCACATTTTTTAAGAAATAGAACATCAGAGTAACAGGAGACAGAGGCATATTTGCATATTAAATACATATTATTTCATTGGCTTTGATGGTAAGAAGATTTTTCTTACCCATTTTGGAAGCACAGCAGTTCAGAGAATAGTTATGTGAAATTTTAATAGCTGATTAGAGCTTTGTTCCGGACTTAAGAGTCTCCTGAAGTTTGTGCCAGGTACTTGGTTCTATTCTACATCTCCCTGATGGTGTTTTCTATACAAAAGCCACTGGCACCTACAGCTCTTTTTCAGATTAATTTCTATTCCTTGTGTATATGGAGGAAGGTGCAGTTACTCAATAATTCTGACCATTAATTGCACCCCCTTTTTCTCTCCTCTCATTCCCACCAGCAGGAGCAACTGGTAATTGTGACGATTAATTAGGGTGGCAGCACACCTGTGAAATATGGGCACAAATCCATTTTCTGGAATGGGCATGGTCCTAGAGAGGCAAAAGCAGAAATCCAGTTTCTGGCAGAAACACCGAACACTTGGCAGATGCAGAGGCAAAACTGATGCTTTTGTCATGTGTCAGAGACCTCAGAAGCCTTTTTTTGTTGTTTTTTTGAAAGTTACCTGAGGAACAACATAAAAAACATGGGGAGTTTGTTGATCAGCTTTTATATCTTTATGAACAATTGCTGAAGCAAAAAAACAAAAGTAAGTTTCTGATCAAAGTCCTTTCCTGTGGAAGGCAATCACCTAAACTGATGAATGGAGAAGTGCAATAGAAACTTGTACTCATCATAAAATCTCATGAGTCCTCCATGATTTTACAGGGATCAATAGGAAGAGGAAGGAATAGAAATAAATTGGTACAGACCAATAACCAGGATACTCCCAGGAACTACAGCCTTTCCAAAGGAATTTCCCTCTCCCCTTTCTTCACCTTTCCCTATCTTCAAGCCCTGGTACCCTCGTCGATTCAGAGTTTTGAGATGCTGCCAATGAGAATTTTATCAGTCTTAAGCATTTAATTGATTTTTACCTTCAGTATCATGTAGCACAGGCTCCACATGAGGGGAATTAAGAACTGCCAATCCCACACATTGCTCCTACTTATCTATTATAGCCCTTGCTCTTCTGCTTCGTTCTTTTCACAGAGTTCATTTATTGCTCTGCTCAGCACATAAAGCCTTTTCCCAGCTACATCAGAGCAAGCTAACAGAACAAATACTGTTTAAGTCCCCCAAAGTCTTGTAAAACTGCAGGCACAATGGTGAGTCTCATTACGTGAAGATGAAAGAAGGAAGAACTAAAGGCTTGAACAATCGGTATCTTGAGCTCAAACTATTCTGCTAAGACCTTGCAAGAGCCTTAGGTCCTTAATGGATGTGAGGAAATAAATTCATTCTTATAATAACATTCATCAGTCTGTATGAGATTTTAAGCTATTTTAGAATAAAAGCATGATCTCAGTGGATGACAGGATTGTGACAGGTTTCTGTCCTCTCTCACAAGCCAGAATGTCACTGTAAATTGCTACTCATAAAAAGTGTGCAATCTTAATGCATTATCAAAAAGAAGGTGTTGGAAATTGAAATTCAAAATAATTTTATATACACCAAAAATGTCTTCGTTTATGGAATGTCTTGACAAAAATCTAGTGTATGCACAGGTTTATTTTCCCTGAAGTTCAAAAAGAAGACACACCTGGTTCTCTAACAACCCTTAAATCTTGTTTCCACTGATGTGTTGCTATCAGATTAAAACCTGTGAAGTACAAAGCAAAAAATATTAATATTAAAGCTTCCCCAGAACTCAGGAGCACTTTGCATAAGAAAGTAATCACGCTAAATTAGGAGCGCTTTTTCATTTCAGCAGAGTGCACTGCAGCATGTTCTCAGGCAGAGAAGAAGTCTGAAGTACTGTCCAGGAAAAATGAAGAGTCCAGTTAGCTGATATACTTTAATTAGAATCTAAATTTTCCTCCCAGTGAAAACCTTTGAACAACTCAATTAAATTCACACTGATTTGACACCCTGAGCTGTGTGTTGGTTCATTTTCAAACCACAGAAGCTAAGACAGAACTCACTGTACAACAGCCATGTACATTCCTCTTTAGAAGGGCAGAAAGATCACTTGGAAATAAGATCAGGCTGCATGTTCAGACTGAGCTTTTGTCACAGGCAGCCTGTGCTCTTTGGAGCTTTTAAGCAGTTTATTTTTATGGCAGACACATGGCAAATAGCACATTGCTGATTTAATTAATCCCATAAATAACCCTTGTGAAGCTGAGCACTGAGGTTACAAGAAGTGGCATTAATCACATATTTTTGTTTGAATAGTTACAAAAGGGTTTTGAGACAGATTTTTTTGTTTTGAGTTTAATATGTAACTGAGCCTAACAAGAATATTTAGATATACATTAATCAGACTATTACCTATACTGAATTACATCACACATAGAGATCAGAGGCTAAACACAGTTTAATCTAATGTATTCAAAATGTGATAGAATAAAAACCAGAAGATAATCTTATTTCTTGGGCATAGAGATATGCCATGGTATTACCTAAACCTCTTAAAAAGAAGGAAAAAAAACATTCAAAATGTATCTTAAACCTCAAATTAATAGCAAGAGTACATAAATATTTAATGGAAAAACCATCATGCTTTTACACCAATTGAGAAATAACTTTGCAGGAATGTGTTCTTTTCAGAGCCAGTTCAACAGCTCTCGATAACATAAGCAAAACTGAATTTTGCCAATTCAAAAATAAACACCAGAATCACACTGTGCCTAGCCCAGAAAAGACAAAAAGCAGAGCTAGATGAAGTGCCTTGATTAATGAAAGAGGAGGCAAAGTGGCTCATAATCAAAAAAACCCTTCTGATTATGAGTTTCCGCTCTTTCTCTTTATAGTGCCCAGAATTTCTCTATTTATTGGTGTGATTTGCAAGACTAATATTGGCTGTGCTGTATGATTCAGAGCCTCATACAACTCATCAGCAATTGTAGCAACTTTCTGCCTACAAACATACAAACACAGAGAAAGGTACAGTGCACTAACTGACAAGATCAGAAGTGTTTTTACATTCCTTGCATATAAAGCAAAAGAAAAGCAAATATTTCATTTTAGATCTTAATGTACACTACTTACATTTTTAATTCATGCCTTATTTCTCTTTTGCATGCACAGTATCTTTCTATTTTAAGACTGCTCTTGAATGTTGAACTCTTGCTAATGAACCTACTTAAAATGTACATGTGGTTGGCATAGTATAAAAATATAGCAGGGAAAAAATGTTACTACATCTACTGTCAACTAAACTGAGCTGTCCTCTTCAGAGTGTACCTGGGAAGGACATCTAGGCCATAGGGACATTTCATCATTTTGGTAAATGATAACTTGAGGGGTGTTTACTTCAGTGTGTATCTCCCTGAAGAGGTCAACACCGGCATAAACCCATACAGAATCTATCATGGATAGGGAGGGACTTCCTGGAGAGGTGGTTAAATTCAGGAATAACACAGGCATCTTAAGGCATAACATGTCACTGAGTAGTTTTAAAGCAGTTTCACTGGCAAAATCTTGCAGAAAACTGGAAAACAGCTGATACTTTGACATTACACATCCTGCTCCTCACATGTACGGGGTTTACTTTACACACAGGCATTTCCAATACTCTGTAGCATCCAACCATTCAAATGCAGACCTTTAGCACAGTAAATCATTAGATTTATTATTGTAAAATACCTCTAAGGGTAGAGTAAACCTAAACGTTTTGAAATAGCAGACATTTATTTTGTAGGTGTCACTACTGCAGGCAGAAGGACCAAAAAATTCTACTTCCAATTACATGAGAAAGACTTGAAGAGGAGCCTGCACCAGTGAAAGAGAGCTGAATTAGAACAGGTTCTAAGGGATATGAAATAGTAATTCTAGCTGGTGTCGGTGTAGTTGTAATATTTCAGCAGCAACCATCTAAGACTGCATTGAGGAAAAGCTGTGCTCACTTGTTTCCAAACCTAAGCCCATGGGTGAAACATTCACAGGAGATGAAAACAGGCTTTAAAAGACGAGTTTCTTTCTCTCCCTGAAACACATATGCTGTCTGTTTCTGGGAGCTAGAGCACTTTGAGGAGCACACAGCAGATTCACCTAAATTGGCAGTTAGCGGGCAGAAAAAATGTTCTGTTGAACAGAAAACATTTCTCCTCATGGTTTTCCAGACTTTGAAGCAGGAGCTGCCTCAGCCAGGCTGAACAGGGCTCCCATGCTTCATGCTTCCTCTGAAACTCTTTGGTGGACTAGATCAAAGCATTTCCAACATAAAGAATTAACTTGCCTACGTTTTGTAAGTGCAAATAGACAAATCCCTGGTTGTTTAATGTACCTAAATACAGATGACTGAACAGAGCTTAACAGATGCCAACAATATCCCAGCATCAGGGTGAAACCACAATTTTGCTCCTTTAACACTCCCAAACATTGCAACTGGAAAACCACCATACTTCCCAGCACTCCCATTACCTCTCCTCACTCTGTATTATTCTTAGACACCATTTTTTTAGAAAAAAACCCATAAAAGGCAAAACAAAGATGTGCTACATGGCAGGTAAAGAAGTCTGGAGTTTGCTCTCCTATGACTATGTTCAATTAAAGAACACAGCAAGAAACCACAAAAATACCCCAAGGAAATTAGTCAGATGGACTTAGATCTGAATTATTTATAAATATTTCTAAATTGGAATCTTTTCAATAATACCTTTCCTTGATTAGTAAAAAAATAATTACTCAACACGTTTATGGACCTTAAGCTTGCATGCAGAGGTCAGTGCAATATTTAAACTGTGGCCTAATTGCTTTTAAGAAGTCACCACTTAGCCTTAGTGATGTTCATCTTAGAAATTTGTCATTGTTCCTGCACACTTTATTGCATTCAGGAGACAAAGTTACACCAAACGTGGTTTTACACAATTGCTTAAAAAGGGTCATCCCACACTCGGTGTGTAAAGTGACAGCATTAGGATTTTACACCCATCTGCCCAGGTAGAAGGGGCTACAAGGAGTCCAAAGGAATGGGAAAAATCCATCTCTGGGTTTTGCTTGCTGTGAATCGTGAACATGAAGAGCTGGGAAGTTCATTTAACACACATTATTTCTCAGTTAAATAAACTGCTTCCCAGTTAACTTCACCAGGGTCAGCATGGGGTGTGCAGACCTTCTCACCTCCAGCTAACCAGGGTTGGGAGGAGCATTCCAGAGAAGGAATACACTTTTCTTCCTCAGATTTCTCCAGGGAAGAGGGAAAAGTAGTGAGCTTAATTTAGCTGGACAGAGTTGAGAAAGACAAACATTTATTTGTTCACTTCAGGAAAAAAAAATCAGTGTACTCCAAAGGAGGTAACAGGCACTTGTGAAACAAATGATCTTCTTGAAACAAAGTCCCCATCCAAAATACACTTTCAAGTATAATCTCAGCATTCTTAGTTCTTATGCATGGGAAGGTTTATTTGTAAATTTGTCTTTCCTCTTAGAAGAATGCACTTAACTAACTTGAAAGTAACAGTAGGTAAAAAGCTTAGAAAACTGAACAGTGCTGATTTTCCAAAATTCGAGACAGGAAGAGGATGAAAAGCCCAGAAAGTTGTTCATATCTGCATATCTGTCCATATATAGGGATACACACAAATAGCTCATGCCAAATTACAGATGACATAAAGATTTGATTAAGTTTTTTAATTCAAAATTTGAAGAACACCTCCTACTCCTTTTTCCCGAAAGTTATTTCTTGATACTTAGATAAAGCTATGATTTAATTTTTCACCTGTTAATCCTCTTGCTTCTACTCTTCTGTGTATCACAGGATGGCAACGAAACACTGTGGACAGCTTGGCAGAACACTGGAAATGGAGAAATGAAAAATTACTAAAAAACACTTGAATACTTTATATTATGCTTTTGTGATACCACATTAAACTTCCAACAGTATTTTCTTTTACTTAATTTCCTTTTTTAATTTCACACACACAAGATATTATTTGGCATGTGAATACCCTCCTGTAGTTCTGAATTTATACACTGTGTAGATGAACAGATAAATTCTCGTTTCTCCTGCTCTTGATTCTTGGCTGGGAGAGTTTTCAGTAGCAGGTTACAAGGCAACAGCACATCAGTCCATAATGTAAGAGTTACAGCCTCCAAATAAAAGAAAACTTCCCTCTTGCATTAGCACCAGAATGTTTTCAAGTTTCCAAAAAATCAATAAAAATTTCATTTTGCTACTTTGGAAAAAATCAAAGTAATCCCAAGGGGACTTTTCAAAAAAAAAATTAAAACACAAAGAGCAGCAAGAAACTCCCTTACAGCTGAGTTTACAGAAGTTATGACTCTTCTATGGGATGTGAGATGACTCTTGTTCAAATTCACCTCGTATTTAATGTCCCCACGGTGAACTTCACTCTCCTTCTTTCCCATGACATCAGGAATGTTGTTGGCATGCTGCAACAGATCTCCCAAAGTCAGTCCTCCTCACGCTGCTCAATTTTGCATGAAACTCTGAAATATTAATTGGGACAAATAGAGAGCGTTGGAAATGAGTTTATAGCTTTGGGGTTAGGGCACCCGGCTGGCAGGGGCAACACCTGAGTGCCAATACCTTTTCCAATGAATATTTAAATATTTATACAAAACTGAACAGCTGCAAAAAGAGAGAGAGAGAGAGGGATCTCCTGCCAAGTGGGTTAGAACACCTTCCAGAGACGATTTGAGGTGAACAGTTCCAGAAAAAGCACAAGGGCTGTTCAGCCAAATCCAGCAGCTGAAGGAATTTTCTTCAGTGAAGAAGCACAGGAAACCTAACCCTGGAATTAATAAAATCGTATTGTAATAATGATAACAATTACAATGCTGACTAGAGATTTTGGTTTAAGTGCCATTCTATTATTTCTCTCTTATACAAGCTGGGATAAGCCTTTTTCTTTAACCATAAACCTGAATTTCTATATGCAAGCTGTTCCATAAAAACCCCAGCGACTGAAGTTTCCATTTTACCTATTTACATATTTACCTATTCTTTCCTTTTACTATTACAGTAATCCATAATGCTTCAAAATAAAGTATTCCTCATTTTAAATATTGCTTATTTAATTATCTTTCAAATTTAGATTTTAAGTCTTTTTTTGCCAAAATAATGTCTCTTTTTCTTTGAAACCCTTGATCATGTATAAATAAAATCATGCTGAGCTTCTGACCAATGCTTGAAAATCTTTTGCATCCAAGTCAATATTCTGACAAATAAAGGTCAGGTGTGTTAGACACAAAATCATTTCTGTAAAATGATTTTGCAGTTGCTGACAGCTTCAGTTATTTACATTTTTTTACAGGTCCAAAGCTCTTTAACCACATTTTCAGGAAAGTCCAAGAGATTGTGTTCAATTTCTCTGGTTGTAGAACCATCCACTGACAGAAATGGTAACACAATCTTCTTCCCAGAACTCAGGAGACAGTTTAGGAATCCCATCCCTAATTAATTTACTTAATCTCTTCTTGAACCCATTGATACTTTTGATCTCCACGGTGTCATGTTGCAAAGACCACAATCACAATCCAATTGAATTCAATGCCTGGGATTTTGCTGGCATCTTCTTGTTTCATTGACCATGATCTCTTCAACACAAACTCTGTATGTCAGATAAATCACTTTGAAAGAGTATCTTTGTAGAATATTCCTTCAGCCTTTCTGGTCCTGTTTTCTAATGCTAAAATCAATATTTAACCTACCCTCAAAAACTAAAATCATGCATAATATTAAAATTCTCTCATCTGCCACAAAGATCTGAGGGGAGTAATTGAAAAACTAAAACTAGCTGAAACAAGTTTGGGAAGATGAAATACAGATTAGTGTAGCACAGCTTTAAACTAATTGAGGTAACGTGTACATTTGTAGCATTGAAAATGGATGGCAGCAGATACTTTACGGTTTACTGAGCCCTATCGATAAAAGCATCAGCATTTTTCACCCAGACAAGGTTTCATGTCCCTGTTAAACAGCTGGCTAAACACACTCCATCTTCCTCCCCGGGATGCAGTCACAGCCATCAGCACAATTCCGAAGCGACACCTTTCCCCAAACGCCGACCCCGTGCAGCAGAGACCCCGGCCGCTTGTTTGTTCTGCCATTTAAAGCAAGCAGCAGAGGCCTTGGCTTCGGAGCAAACGTGCTGCAAGCAACTTGTCAGCTTCTGCAACTTAACTCACTCTGTGGACTTTTCACTGGGCACTTTGTGAAGCAGCACGTTCTCGTCAATCCATCAACATCCACCAGGTTCCACCGTTATGGAAAGCTGCTTAGGAAACCCAGATCTCAGACACCTCTGCTAACTCTCCTTATCTAAAATGAACGTTGAAATTATAAACATATTTTTCATTTATAACACTTTTCCCTCTCCACAGCAAACTAACTTTCACTCATACGTACCCAGCCCTTTTTGCCCCTTTTGTCTTTAGCCAATTTTCATGCAGAATGGGTAAAGCTGTGAAACTTTCTACAGCTGCAGGGGATTTCAGGGTGGCTTCTCTGTACACCTGCAGACAGAGGTTACCTTTTTGCTGGTACCCAGGTCCTGACAAGTTACTTCAGGAGCAGCTGCTATGTGGAAGCATTTTCTTTGCTATTCTCCTCTACATTAATTAACCCAGACTGCATTGAGGAAACCCGAGGACTAATGAACTTGACAAAAACATAAGACATGACAAAGACGTTTTCCACTAAAGATACATGAGAATTTTGTGACTAATTTCAGATTAAACAGCCAGCCAGTCCTACAGTCTCAGTGCAAATGAGTTCTCTATCAGAGCAAAAGAAAAGGTGTTTTAGGTTAGTTTCTTTGGGTGCTCTGCTACATATAATTAAAAGCTTACAGGTAAAAATAATGATATTGTGTAAAAAAAGGATCCTCAGACACTGGAAGATTGGACCTAAAATACCTCAAAAAAATCAAACATCTGAGACAGAATGACCCATCTCATTCCAAGGCAGAGACAAACAAAAGCAGCACCCAGAGCAGCTGTTACAGACAAGACAATGAGTGTTATCCACAAAAAGGGTCAAGACATGCGATTGATTTCTGGTTGTTTGCAGGTAGAAACAACACAGAAATTGGCAGCACCTGCTCAGATAAATCACTGACTGCAGCAACTGAATGCTGCTGCAGCTCCAACAGTGCTGTAAAATCCCACAAATTACCAAACCTCTGCTAGCTCTGATTAGTGACTAGAAAAGTCACAGACTGCAGATGATAAATAAGGAGAAAGGATGTGCACAGGAAAATTATCCTTATTAGGGAATATGCAAACACTCTAATGAGGTGAACTCACTGGAGCCAACACAATCTAATAGTACAGGGGAAAAGGCCACTTTTTAATGGGTTAGAAATGTGACAAACCCTCAAGTCCATTGCTAGGTGTCACCAAGGGCAGAGAACTGAAAAAATTCAGAGTTCAACCGTATATTCTGAAGAACAGCCAAGTACCAAAGAAGTGGAGCTAACCCAATATGTATGACCTCTTAGACAATTTTTTTTTTCTTTTTTAGCAAGGACTGAAAGCTTTTTGAGCAAGAGCTCCTAAAAGCTGGGAATTCTGTTCTGGAAATCTGTTTTGGGTTTGCATGGCAAGGTTTTGGTAGCAGAGGGCGCTACAGGGGTGGCTTCTGTAAGAAGCTGCTGGAAGCTTCTCCTGTATCCATCCACACCAGAGCAGGCTGTTCCCAAAGGACTGCACCCCATGGAAAACCTAGCACTAGCCATTAGAAAAGACAAACATTTACTTATGCTTGCATCCTCCAAAAAAACAAAGCTAAGAGAAACATTGCAGTCCCTCAAAGGAGAAAGAAGTTTATTACACAAAAGCATTTTCTGCTGCTGAGAATACTGCTGTGCAAACAGAACTAGCATAAGCATCTTTCTAAGGTGAGAAAGCACAAGCCACAGATAATACCCAAGGAAATGACTAACACAGTTATATTTTTAAATTAATATATCAGGACATTTGTATCAGTGGCTGATGCATCATTTCCTTAAATGCACAGCAACCTCTGGCTTTAGAGTGTGGTTTTGGAGATCTGTTCTTTAATATTCCTGAAGTATTTGTTCTTTAATTACACAGAGGGTTGCATAGCAGTTGGAGAGGATTTGTCCCTTGGGCATATGAAATATGATAAACCTAAATGTCCTGGCCATCAGTCCTCACTCCAGAGATCTTGAGAAGATACAGCAATCAGTTTAAAACACATTACATGTCGTCAGTGGTTTTCTTAAAGGAAAAACACCTTACAGTGACGTATTTTGACACTGAGCCACAGTAGTTCACAAAATTCAAATTCCAAAACAACTGCCAAGATTATTTAGCCATCTTTCACACAAAGAAAGAGGGAAAAATCATTTAATGCATTCAATTTTACATGTTTCTTCTAAATTATTGTCTTTAGGAGATTTAGAATCCAGGAGGAAAAAAATCTATGAAATATTGGGTTATTTTTTGGCTGGAAGTAAAGAACTGTTATTTAGTGTTATTAAGCTCTACTAATACTTTCATTATAATTGTAAAAAGTCAAAACTACATAATTTTTCAAATGCTGAGAGAACTATCATTATGCTGATGATCTTCATTTGCATTGTTAAAAAGCAATTGTTTCCTTAGTAAGAGCAGGAAAATTGTATCTGGCAAAATATTTCCACTCCTGCGGCAGAGCAATGGATCATTTCCAGCAGTGTAAAACCAAGTCAGATATTCCTTTAGCACAGGCAAAGCAGCCATGCATCATCACTTGGAGTTCATGGACAGAGGGAAACCTTCACCCTGTGCAGTTTCGTGAGTAACATGATCTAATGCATGACTTTAATAACCACCTAATTTAGTTTTGTGAAGAATTTCCTGGTAGCTTGGACAAGGAAAGAAAAAGAAAAAACCTCAAATACTGAATTATGAAAAGATAATAAGAAAGAAAACACAGTAATTTAATGGAGAAAAGACACAATCACCCAAAATTACGAAAACTGAGGCACAGAAGCACCAAGTTAAACCAAAATTGTGGAAGTTAGAAATTGGGTTCAATGCAATGCTGATGACATTTCTTAAGCTACTTTCATTTATTAATTTTCCCCAGCAGCTAACCATTCTCATGGTGCAATAGCTTCTTAAGAGTAAAGATTTTAAATTGTTAGGTTTGAAAGCAAAATCTGTAATTACTAAACAGAGAGACAAAAACAATTAATAGAGTGTCTTAGTGTTTTGCATGTTTTGATTCCCCTCCCTGACTGCATTTTCAGCATGTGATATTTTACCTGGAAAAGAAAAACCAAATAAACACTTTTTCCTTAGACAGTGCTTGGGGTGGCATCTCCAGTTTAGCCATCAGAGACTAGGAAAGCAAGGCTAATGTTCAATGTTTCCTTCTTTTCCCCAAATGCTGATGATGTGGCAAGAGCATTGCCCAGAGAGTTTCAAAAAGCAGCTCGTGAAGCCCAGGTAGCAAACACTGCATTGTTCCACCTAAACAAAAGGCCAGGAAGACAAACCCAGCAATAACATAATTCACAGATGCTATAAACCTGGCAGGGAATTTTTCTAGCGATGTTAAATTGCTTTTCCGTCGCAGAGATATGGAACATTGATTTTTTTTTTCTCTTGATCCTAAGGAAACCTGGATTATAACTTCGCACTGTTTATCTCCTCCAATAGCTTTGGAACACATTCCTCAGTTTTAAAAAATTTGACAGAGGGATATGGCCTCAGAGATATTATGTTCCCACAAGTTTTGTGGCACTAAACAGATGGGAAGAGGAGAGAGATCTTTATGTTATCACATTGCATATTCCACTGAGAGAAAAGCTTCAGAACAGACTTCTGCTTTTTTAAAAATCTGAGTGTTTCCAGGAAAGAGAACTTATGCCCTACTCAGAGAAAAAAACCTGAGACAAAGCATGTCAGCAGAGATGAAACACACATACACAGGCAAAGAACTTCCTAATTCTGGTGTTTATGAAGTCAACCTGTAAAGAAGGAGAGGCAGTGCTGGAGACATCATGTTTGTTTGTTCTCTCCTACCTGGTTTTGGAGATTCCCTGTTCCCAGCAAGTCTGGTGACTTCACTGGCAGTGATAGAACAGGCAGGTTACAACTCATGATTCACTGGTGCTGTTCTGCAACATCGTTGTGGTAAGCAGAGATCAGAACAAGTTTCTTTTCCATTTTAGATTAGAGAGGGCAGTTTATAACTCCTGACTGCATACTGATACCCTTTATAGTGCTTTTCTTTAACACTGTTGGGCTTCAGCAGCAAATGACTATTTTAGTGTTTACAGTACAGTTGCATACCTTCATCCTCCTTTTGCTGGGGTTACTGACTAGCAGTGCTAGTCACAATTTCTGCCAAGTTATCCTATTTTGTGCTAGTTTTAAACAAACACGTAGGAGTCAATATCCCAATGGAAACGCTGAGGAGCAGTGTGTTTCAGATGTGTGTTGTTCCACCACAGAGAATTATCTCACAACTATGCAAGGGGTTCATACCTGACATTAGCTGCCTAGTGCTATTTATTTTTAAAAAATAAAATCATTAAATATTTCAGTTCTTAATCAAGATTAGGCTATGGAAGGCTGGATGGTGTGTATGACAAGGCCAGTATACAGCTGAATCTCCTCAGGGTTACACAACCAGAGTGGGAGGGAGCAAACTTTCCTAATAAACTTCTTCTTTTCACTTCCAAGTAGGCTGCATCTGCTCCACTTTCTCTAACTTGTCCCAAGTGTACAAAGACACAAAATCCCCTTCTCCTCCTTGGCTGATCTTTGCTACATCTTTCTTGTCAGCTCTAATGTCAAAGCAGGCTAACTAAAAAATTTTAAAAAGCCATTTTTTAAATTAAAAATCTGCTTTTAAAAAGAGAACTGAAAGCTTACAATAAGTACTGATATTCAAACATATTTAAATTATAAGAAACAGTTTTCATGCATAGCCAGATAGTATTAAGATAAGCTATTATCTGGATTTTCTTTATAGGCAAGATTAGAAGGGAACATCACCTAGGATGATAAGTGATTTTGTCTAAACAAAAGAATAAAATATATAAAATGTTTCATGGAAAATCAGGCACAGAAGTCTGTGTAAAATTTGATTCTACTGAGTTAGACTAAGAAATTTCTATATTGTTAATGACTTTCATGTTGTATACAGGGGTATTTTTCTCATAACCTTCTGAGGATCTCATTGTCTCTGAATATTAGGCCTTTCCTCAGGTTTCAATGGTTTTCTGTGCCCCCAAAACTTTGGAAAAAAGTGCCAAAAGTCTTCAAATCCAGTTTTATTTTCTCTTAGGTGTTGATGTATATTTCATCCTTGAATCACCTGTTAGGAAAAAAAACTTAAACTGTGTTTTCTTCCTCGTCTTTTCAGTCAAATGATAATTGAAAATGACAGATTCCAGAATAAAGAGGGTGAAAAAATGCCTCATGGTCTAATGGTATACAGCCATTGAGTATTCCCATTACAGGAGCTGGAAAACTGTAAACAAAAAGAGTATTTTGAATACTAAAAAAAAAAAAAAAATAAAATCTGCATTTCCTAAGGAATACCCTGAGGCAACTACTACAGATATGCCTACACTGCACGCAGAATGAGTTACCAAAGGAGAATGAGATGTACGAGCTAATTTTGAGCAGCTTAATCAGCATCCCATCCATGGTACAAATTTTGTCCCATCATGATACAAGAGCTCAGGTTTCCCTGCCCAAAAGCGCCTCATTTGGGGGGACCATTTGCAATTCCAGGTGTGAGGAATGTCTTCTGTCTCCTACTGAGCACCTCCTGCCCCTTCTGCTTATCCTGTAGAACATCTTTGGCATTTAGAAAAGAGGTAGGACAGTAGCTCCACACAATTCGTATTCTTATTTTGAAACACAGAATTCTGAGTGTTTAATATGTGGGAGTGAAACAAGCACACCTGGTTCAGTCTGACAGCTAATCTTCTCCCAGTTCTGCCTGGATATCTTGCTTCTACCAAGATTTAGGTCTTTCTCTTTTAACATTCAAGCTCCTGCATGTCGTCCCACCTCCTCTCACCCCAAGGTTTTGCATACCAAAGATTGTGCGAGTCTCAGTCTCCAACTTCTCTCACAACTAAAGGCAAGTATTTAAAAGAGAGCTTCATAAATGTTCTGAGCTGGGTTGTCCCTGCTCAGAATTAACGTTGTCTCAAAAGCTAGTGCAGCACTTCTGCCAGCAGAAGACAAATTTGCTCTCTATTTTGAGCTTCAGATAAATCTTAAGCACAGCTGAAGGCAATCAAGGCATCAAAGGAGAGAACATACAGCACTTGCATAATATCTGTCAGCATATGGATAGCAAAGGCTGCTTAGGTCACACGGGTGGATCCTCACCAAGTGAATGAGCACAGTTTGTTCAGGTCTTTAGGCTCGTTGAAAAGAAAAGATCTGTTTCAATTCCAGGACTGGTTATTTTCCTGTGTGAAGTCCTGGCAGCACACCATTTTCTTAGAAGCTGTAATTTGGAACAGAGGCTTCTTTCCACTAAGGGGAAAGTCTCAAAGTTTTTTGTAAAGATTATATATGCCCTTAAAAATTCAGAGGATTGCTCCAACTGCCTGAGCTACCTGAATTTGAAGCATCCATTCTCAGCTTTCACAAAATGAACTGGAAGTCACGGTTGCAATTTTATCTTTTTTTTTTTTTTTTTTAATCAGGTATCTCTTACTGCTGGCTGTATTTTTCTGAACCTTTTTCTTTTCTCTGTTCTGTTACAGGAAAAAGAAATTGTAACTGATTTCTCTAGTCACTGATTTATCTATAAACACACTGTTTCTCCTGAAAGAGTAAATGTGAAAAACATGCCCCTTTGCTTCTTTAAACAATGTGTTTATTCCTAGGTATTTTGAAAACACACATTTGCACAGTTTTGTGTTCTGCCTTAAAACCTGAATTTAGCCTCCAGCTGTCTAAGCAAAACAACCCATAAGAGAATCACTGGACCAGAGAGATCTTGAAGCCTGTACAGAAACACATTAAGAACAAGGCCACAAAAATAAGATAATATATGGGCAGACAAGCCAGACAAACCATTAAGGCAGATCTGGCCTTTGAAAATATGCCAGCTATCCAATTCAAAAACTGAAAGGATATGAATTAGAAATCCTCTTTTGTGTGGATTTGGAATAATATTTTTTGTCTAATTCGTTGTAAATATGTGACTGCAGCAAAGTACTGTCCTCAAAAACATATCCTCAAAACTAGTTATGACTATGTCCCATGCAAGTCATCTGGGCAGCTGTCAAACTCTCATTCAAAATATTTTGATAATTACTTTTTCCCCAGCTGTCCCAGCTGAGTCTGATAACAGCAGAAGAAGAACAGGGTCTTCCCAGCTGTGAATAAAAGAACCAAGCATTTGATAAAACATGGAGGAGGGCAAGATAGGCAACACCTTAAGTGCATTTTAGTGAAAGTTTGTGGTTCTTCCATGCAGCTGAAGACCTGCTGCCTGGATTGCTGTCATAACCTAAGACATCTCAAATTGCTGGAGTCATGTCTGACAATACATTTCTACATTTTAAGTCTTTATCTTTAAATAACTCTTCTGGTTATGAAGCACGCTGCAAGTTAAGATCTTGTACTGTTCCTGTGGGACACCTCTTGGGTGATGGGGATACTTCCCCCACCACATCCCAGATGGACACAGGGATCTTGTAGGTCTGACTCTGTAATTTGCATCCCATTTTTCCTGACTGCATCAACTCCCTCCATCCAGCTCTACCTGTTGGGTAGACGGTTCTGCTTCTTGGAAAAGCAGAATTTCTTAGAGGGGTGAAGATATGTTTTAGGGTTATGGACTAAATAAAAAATTCTATGTGGCTTTTTCTTATTTAAAGCACACATCTCCCCGTAAATGCTTCAAATTGTTTCAGTTTCCTGCAGAAACTTTTCTTCTTGCACGTGTGGATAGTCCCCCTCCCAAGTCTCTCTTATGTGTGCACTCTACACGGTAATGCCCCTCGGAGATTTTCAAGCTGAGCTGAAATTATAGAGAACAACTCAAAAAAACCCCAATGTCTTAAAAACTTATTAAACTGAACTTCTGGCAGTACTTGAGCTGCCCCTGCAAGGTGTGGGTATATAGGGTAGCTGATATACCCTCCACTACATATGGAATTAAAAGCATTTTACTGCACCATTCCTGCTGTTTAATTTTAAAGCACCAAATTAAAGCTTAATAAATCCCTAATTAGGTTGCTTCATCATAAATTATTCAAGAGACATTTCATATATTCCACAGTAAACTGAATTCCCTCAGTTCTTTGGCACACAAATATCTCATTTCAAATATTTACAGAGGAACACGCCAGAAACCTAGTTCAAAGGAGTTTGACAAATCAGAAAAGTTTTGCTAAAATACAATCCCAAACATATGGTTTCTTTAGCTCATGCAATTTCTGAGCCCAGCTGAAAACGATAGCTAATGAAAAATGAAAAGAAAAAGCTACAAGTTTAATATGAAAATGAAATACTCTGTGAAAAGATTAAGTTTCATTTCCACCAAGGAAGAAATTTGTCTTGAGCTCCAGTGGAAGCAGGATTGGCTTCCAAATGGTGCCAGATTTCACTGACGCAGAGCTTGACATTACAGACACAGTGAGGAAGATATAATGTTCTGCAGAATATAGGATTTAAAATGTGCTTTCTATTTGCTACTCATTTTTAACAGTCACCTTGGATCCAAGAAACCCAAGAAAGATCCTTTAAAACTCAAGAGCTAAAAGAAACAAACAAAGCAATCTGTGGTTTTAGAAGAAAGTTTGATAATATTTGAACTTCTGATTATTTTTTCCATTACTTTTCAGTGAGAAAAGTCAGGCCTCCTTAGTGTTAGCTGTTCTGGTAACACATTATTCCTCTGCAAAGTTTTCCTCTTCACTCTGCCTTGCTGCTTTATGCCCAACAGTGCTTTCAACTCATC
Source organism: Dicrurus megarhynchus (assembly GCA_013399195.1). Lineage (NCBI taxonomy): Eukaryota > Metazoa > Chordata > Aves > Passeriformes > Dicruridae > Dicrurus > Dicrurus megarhynchus. The sequence goes on from VXAD01007239.1 coordinate 254,196, forward strand.
ACTTAGTGTCAGAACACATAGTAACATATGTCAAAACACATCTTCTGGAAAGAAATCCTCATATTTTCTTGCAGCATCAATAATTTCATATTTCTTACAGTCACACTTGAAGTTGGTAACTGCGCTGGATTAAAATATGTTCTCAATAAACGTTCCAAATGATGGTTCCCTGTAAGCTTTACAGCCTATTGTGAAGCAAAACTTTTTTGTGGTCCAAATTCAGCAGTGATCCAAACCCACACTAAAGAAGTTTTCCCAAATTCTGGTGTTTCACTTTATTGTATAAAAGCAAGGGGCCTGATGGTGTTGTAGCAGCAGAACAGCTACTTTATAATGGCTAATAAAAAATAGCACCTTTTTCCCTCATCCCATCACCAACTGCACTCAGAGAAGTCTGCTCCTGGAGCAAGCTTTAATTCTCACATGATTTATTTCCTAACAGCAGGAGTCCTGTTCAATAATTTCTGTGAAGACTGAATGAAATACATGCCCAGAAACTGGTATCTGCTGTTCCCAAAAGCCAGCATGGTATTGCAGCTGCATTTGTGAGTTGGTTGTTGGAGTCTTCCTCTTGGTCCTGAACCTGGACTAAAGATGATGCAAGGGTTTGCTAAAAAGGAAATGGAAAAGACCACACACACAATGTATATGAAGAGGCCCAAATCAGTTATGGGTTGCAAATAGCAACACTGGCAGCCATGTGCAGGTGAAAATATGTTATTAAAGGGTAAGTGGGTTTCTGAACAAACAATATTCATGCCAGGTTCCTGCTGTGAATATTATATAGGAAAAAAATGGTGTATTCAGAACATCTCTATTTTAGCATCTCTTTTCCTTTATAATGTGTCTTGACTGTTCAAGCTGGCAGCTGGCTTTATGAATATAAAATTTGTTAAAAGAGCCCGACCTTTCTGGATGGTGCTACAACAAACTTGTAAGCTCCACTCTCAGTGAGCAGTTCAGATTGCCAACCTAAGTCCCATTTGTTATCTCAGCTCAGAGGTATTTTTATGAAATTCAGGCATTCAGATACTCAAATCAGAGAACAGCGTTCAATTAACTCAGCAAAGAACACCCCGGCTCCATTTTAGGATGCTTTTGTATAAGATGTATTTTCAAGGAAGCAGTTAGAATAAATGAGGTTCTAGAGAACCATGGAATGGTTTCAGCTGGCAAAGACCTCAAAGGCCATTGAGTCCAACCAATAACCCAGCACTGCCAAGACCACCACTAAACCATGTCTCCATCTACATGGCTTTTAAATACATCCAGAGATGGTGACTCCACTCCCTGGGCAGCCTTTTCCAGCGTTTGATAACCCTTTTGGTGGAGAAGTTTTTCCTCATGCACATAAAACTGCCTCTAACCTGTCCCCTGGATGCTCAGGTGTAAAAGCAAATTAGGAAATCATTGTTAACTCTAATCCAAATGCAGAAAAGACATTTTAAAATGTTGATAAACAAGTTCCAGTCTCAGTAAGAAAACTTGTTTAACAATCTCATAGTTTTAGGTGAAGATATAAAATACCCTAGGGATGAAAAGCAGGTGTTACTGGAGTTGCCTGAACTGTCAGAGAAAGACCAATAATACAGTTTAGAGAATCCACTGAACATCCAGGGCAGACCTGACACAGAGCAGTGCTCAGTGAGAGAGGCCGATGGGGTGAGAGGGAACACTATCAGCTCTGACAGATTCCTTCCTGTTATGAAAAAGAAGGCTTTCACCAGAGAGGAGCAGGCACACCCTATTCCCAGGGTGAGTGCAATATCCAGGAGAAGCAATTTTGGCAGATGCCTGCCAAAGCAGAAGGGGTACAAAAGGCAATTTACAGGCAGCAGCTCTTCAGCCAGAACTGCTGGGGACAGAACACGGTCACAAGTGCACTAAGTTTATCCTGCCTTTTCTCTCAAACAGCTTCAGAGGAACTCAAGTCAAAGGAAGTCATAACCAGGGCCCCAAACCAAGAAATCAAGGGAAGTGTTCCTAAAGACTTGCACTCCAGCTCAGCTACATGGATGAGAAATTTAGACCAGTGTTCACACAGGACTGGAGATCAGGGTCTGTGTTAATCGTAGTGCTAAGATTAAAAAGTATTCATGATGTAAATTATTCCACAGTCTCCTCTAACAAGCAGTTTAAATACATGGGATATATTTAAAATATGTGATACATTCATCATTTTTCACGTAGTTATCCTTTTCCAAAGGGTTTGGACAGGTTTCAATAGAGGGAAAAAGCACAGATCCACTGTTTGTCTGGATGCTTAAAACACATATTCTGTGTCTTGTTTGTAGTCCTTATGAAACCAGGACATACAATTGGAAAAACTCTCCCATTTCTCTACAGCTCAGAAACCTTTTCCTCCCTGAATGCAAGATGGCTTTTCCCTTATGAAGCTTATTGCCAGAATACAGAATTCTTGGGCAGTGCCTACTTACGGAGCTTTTACACTTTCACAAGTCCCATGGTCACAGCACAGTTCTCTCTGAATGACAATAAAACTCAGAGACAGAAGAAATAGCACAGAATTTCAGCAGACTGATCTACTTAATAATCTGTTACAATTTTGATATACAGTAACAATGAAAGTCTAAAATAAAATGCAAATTATAAACCAGCAGTAACAGATGAAGGCACAAGTTTAAGCACTCAAAAGTAATTTCTGAAAGATAAGACAGGCAGTTACTGACCAACATCACAGAGCACTATAGAGCCAAAAAAAAAGCCTTAAAAAGTCAGACTTTATGTTCCTAGTATGGACCCTGGCTGTACACTGCCTTCTGTACCCTCTCTTTCCCACTGGTTTTTCAGGTGTATCAGATCAGAGCACTTTAACCAGAGTAACTTGCAGCAGGCATTTAAGAATACTCCAAAGAGACAAACCTAATCTCAGGATGACAGAGAGGAAAAGTGATCAGAGAATCATTCCAGTTATGTATTTGGCCTAGATTTGACCAAAAGTATTTCTCTGCCAGTCCTGCTTGGTTTAATATGCTTAGAAAAGTTCAGATAAGGAATATTCTCAAATGGCCGCTATTTTTCTACAGCTTTTATTCTATACATTTGAGATATTTATGGAAATCTTAATATCTTGACTTTAATAGCTTCTTGGCTTGATATTTCCCAATGGACTGACCATCCTGAGAAAAAGTACATTTGTGTTCCTGATTTCCTTGCTTTACCTGTAAAGCTGAAGCTGTGTGAAAAAGAATCTGCAAGAACAAAACACCAACTAAATTGCACAGTATATCTCTGTAGGGGCCAGAGAAAATGTCCTTCTTATATGCATTTGCTATTGATATTTTTTTCCCCTTTTTTATTTTCCTTCAATTTGTCTCTTACTATCTTTTTCCTCTTCCTCTTCCTCTGTTGTTTCTGTTTATATGGTCACATAATTCCCCCAGTGAGCAGGAAAAGACAAGATTACACTAGATGTGGAAGAGAAGGGTGTGCTAGTATTCCACAGCAGGGCATAACAGGAAAAATTCCAGGATACAGGAAAAAGGTTTCTGAAAATTGCAGCTAGTATCACAGCTACCACTCCCTCCTTTTTCAACTTCCTGGCAAAGTGATAGGTTTTGCCTTGGACCACATGAAAATGAACTGTGCTTTCTCCTTCCTGGAATACAACATCAAATTCTCCCTATTAACAACAGAGACCATCATTATAAATAAATAAAACTAGATACCGAACCTTAAAAAGGTATAATTTGGCAGAAACAAACTATTTTGGGGTCATCTGCATAAATAAAATAGAGCAGCTACCTAAATTTAGCTTTAGCATTAGATGAATTACACCAGTACTAAATTTAATCATATTCATGGTCTCTGTATTACTTTCCCATGCCAGTGGTGGAAGCTGCAGTGCATATGAGGTATGTAACTTCATACCTCATTAAAACAAAACAGCTTCCAGCTACTGAAACTCACATTTGCATTATTCCCAAAATCGCATTCTATCATAATGACATTTGAAGTGAATTCAGAAAGAATTGCTATTGTTGGAATGAACTGCCTTCTCTTATAAAGGAGAGATTGCCACGAGCATAATTAATCTCCAAGTACATCAGACAATATTTCTCCTACTTACTGGTAGTATTAATGAGATCTGCTGTAGATGAAATTGGTAAAACTGGGAATAGCAGGTTCACAAAGCAATGTGTTCGTGTGTTCCAGGAGATTTCAGCAGGCTGAACAACAACAACCTCTAGAATATAATTATGCAAATATTTTATTCTTTTCATTTAGTTTAAGTTAACTATATATTAAGCATTCTCTCAAGAGCAAGAAGGCGGATATGAAATGTAATTTTTCTTATATCAGTCTTGTTATCTTTGAATCTTTGTTTAATGACAAGAGACAGAATTATTTGACACTTGCCTGCCATCTTTTAAATCTATTTACTTTTGTGTGAGGAAAAGAAAGCAAGCTGTCTATCCCCCTAGCAGCAGAAGACACAATGTGGTGCAGTTCGATGTCACTTGGCAGTAGTATTGGCTATAAAGGTAACTAGGCCTCTGTCATCCAGTAAATTGGAAGCCAAAAAATGATGACTGGAGAGTTGCACAGAGAAGGAGGCAAAGGTAGTGAAAATAAAAGAATATGGTGGATCTTCTTCTGCTCACGTGTTACTGGCTTAGCTTCTACATTTCAGTGGAGCTCCCACTGAATTCTACAGTCACAGAAAATATGTCTGAAACAGGTCTTGAGAAGCCATTTATTATTTCAGGCCCTTTTCAAGGCAAGTATGTGTTGTGTCCAAGTCCTTCCTAACTGGTATTTACCTAACCCGACTTTAAGAACACTGAGAATTAAGATTCAAAAATCTACTTTGCTGTTTTACCATTAGAAAGTTGCTAAAGATTAGATGCCTCCCTTTTGATTTAATTTAAGCTGAATAATTCTTGTTCTGTCAATCACGTGGCAAACAAATTATGTCCTTCTAATTAATAAGAAAATAATTCCAGGTCATTAAGGCCTAAGATATCTGTGTTTCTAACCTTTTGTGGTTTACTCTTGAGCTCTTTGCAGACGGGACTTTTTTCCTTTTTTTGAATACACTAAGACAGACATAAATGCTGAACTGATGTGCAAAGCAGAGACATTATTTTACACATCATCTAGGCTACAGCCATTTTCAAATACAACCCAGCATGGTTCCTGTTCTTCTTGCAATAATTTAAAACTGTAGAGTCACATTCAATTTACAAACCACTGTAACACCAAAACCCTTTCCTGAAGAACTGGAACTAACAATTTATTTTCCCGCTCTTTTTTGTGGTGTAGAAGTCCCATTCACAGCATCTTGTACATGTTATTCTCAAATAATTTTAGAATTATGACTTCAATTTGCAAAAATTATTTTTATATTCAAATGCTATTCTCCAGCACATCTGTATACCCTCCAAACATCCACAATGAGAAAATACTTTTAACAAAGTCTCCACTCTGCTGCAAGCAAAAGAAACCACATGAAATAGCAGAGATTTGGACTTTCAGATGAACAGATCCAGGAACAGGCCTAGGGTCAGGAATCTGATCTCAGTTCCTCCCTCCAGCCATGATTTCATACAAGCAAAGATGAGCAGCATTCCTTCCAAAAATGCTTGGTGTCATCTGGGAAAATAGGGATAAACAATGCTTGTTTATTTTTAGAAACCTTTCTGAGGTAGAGGCAAAACTATACATACAAGATAATATTTATGAATTATATGCCATGAAATTATTATGTTTATATAATAAAGCACAAAATTACTGCAATGCCATCTGGACTGAGCAGGGGAAGAAACATTAAAGCTGTGAAGGAAATAGACGGAGATTTTAAACTAATTCAAAAAAATTCAGGTTACAGCCTCAGATTGAGGATTTGAATCAGAAAACCACATTGCTGGCCGATACTCTCATTCCACGTTTTGAGAGTGCTTTGAGACTGTGTTCTGAGTTCAGGAAAACACTGCATTGGGGGTTTAAATCCATCTCTGTATAGCTGACTAAACAATATCAGTGTGACCACTGGACTAAAGTGCTCCCTGAATGAGTATGATTTAAAGGGGTTTGCTTAGCAGAGATCCATACATATAAAAGGGAAAGGGAATCAAGATACAATGACTTTCCTGCTGTCAGAAGAAGCACAGAATTACAGAACGATTATCTGCCAAAGGCTGAACATATGAACACAACTAAGCTCCTAGTTTTCCTTCACAGTATGACAAAACCTAATGATCCTTCAGTGCTTTTGCTTTACACTGTTATTTTTCCAATAAATAGCGTGAACTTGTTTGTTCTCACCTCCTAAGTAATCATTTATGACAATTTATTTGGAACTACAAGTCAGTGTTATTTCTCTAGTTCCTCTGCAGGAGATGTACTGGAACATCTTTATCTCACTGAGTCATGTCCAAAAAATTACAGAATTGAGAAACCAGGGCACAAGAGCTTTCCAATTGTCTGAAGCATTTATTCTCTCAGGGAAGTTCTGGAGAACTCACACATCAAGTATGACAGCAATGGCAAGATTTGTGGTGTCTGGAAACTTTTCACAAGGAAAGTTTTAAAGTTCAGGCATTTACAGTGAGGCGGCTGTAACTGAAGTATTGTTAAATATTAAAGTGGTAAAAGAAAAAAACAACCAAGGGAAGCTCAGGTTAAAGCAAAGGATCACTACTGCTATATAAAACAACTCTCAACCTGCATATCTGTGCTGGGTTGGCATTGTCTGACTGCCAGACACCCACCCAGCACTCCCTCACTCTCCCTCCCTCCTCAACCAGAAGGCGAATAAATAAGATGAGAAACCTTGTGGGTGAAGATAAAGGTGAGGATATCACTCAGAAGTTACTGTCATGGGCAAACTGACTTGGGGAAAATTTAATGTATTGACAATTGCACAAACAAAGACAAAATTAAGATAGGGCACGCCCCCCTTACTGCTACACACAGTCAAATCTAGGAGATTTGCCTAGGAGATGTTCTGAGCAGTTAAAAGGTTTTCCTCATTCTGCCACACAGAAGATCAGAAAGAACAACTTCTCTCTCTGGTCTTACAGATCAGCCATTGCCTAAATGCTGATCTGTTCCATAGGCACAGATTTAATTTTGAATGTGCTGGGCTGTGCTCACATAAAATGCACTTATTTCTGCCTCTGATTCTCCACAAGGACTCACGCCCCTGAAATCGCTGCTACACAATAAAAATGTCTACATACAAATCAGCCATGAAGGGATACGAAAGTCCCTTTTAGTGGATATAAATTTAACAGCAAAGAGTGAACCTCGTGCTCGTTTCCCACAAGCAAATGGGAAGGCCGAAGGAGTTACACGCTGCGTTAAAGACACTGTAATACCTGCATAAATTCATGTTCTTCAGAGAATGCTTCCCCAAAGATTACAACAGTGGAGGAAGATGTATCCCTTCCTTGTAAAAGTCCAGTTGCTACAGAGGGCAGCCCATTCCATCCTGGCCAGAGCAAACGTGCCAGTGCATTTTGTATGAGGTTCATCACCGCGGTGCGGGACAGGGAATTGTGAGATATGGGGCATCTTCTGTTGCACTTCCCTTGTCTTCCATAAATAATGGAAATGCGTGATGGAACTAAGAACTGTGAATAACTACAGAAGACACTGCACTTGGCAAGTGAAACCTGTCAGTGATCAGCGGCTGGGCCAAGGTCTGTTGCTTGGACTCAGCCATCAGTTCAGCTACATTTCAGAAGCTGATTTTCAGACAGCAGTGTTCCTTTTCTGGAGTACTGAACTCTAAAAAAATCTTTGTTGAAATGGAACATGGCACAAAATGAAAAGAAAAATGAATTGTTATAGTAACTAACTAGGAATTCTTCTTCTCATAGAGTTGAAAAAGAGAACTGTGTTTAAGAATCCGGGTTGAGCAGAAATCATTCCCACATAATTAACCACTCATTTTATTATTGCATTATCTACAGTTAAACTACTGTTCTTAGATAAAGCAAAACAAGATGCTGAGTATATCTAAGTAAAGTTGCCAACAGCTACAGGAATTCAGCCTTAACTGGGTTTTCTCTTGCACAGGTATTACACTACTGACAGCTTACAACTACAAGTAAGAATTTAAAATGCTGGGATTAGCCAAAAACTGATCTCTTCAATTTTCTGGAGTCGTAACTAGGAGAAGATGAAATTTATATTTATTCTTAAAAATTAAAACTTTATGATTTTTAAATGCGGTTACAAATTGGTCTACCAAGACCAGGAAAACACGTAGAAGTCTTTAAAAACCAACACCTAGAGGAAGAGTCTTTCATTTTTAATGAAAAAAACGTAATATCCTGTATTTTACTCATCTTTTCCCAATTAAACAAATTGGCTTAATCTTTAGATAACATTATTTATAGTGGGGGTGGAATAAGATTTGCTTTCTCTTTCCTCCCCTTCCCCCATAAAAAAAAATAACAAGCAAACAAAAATGATAATATTGATTTGGCAGGAATCCTGCTATCTTTTCATTTTTGGATCTAACACAAAATATTTTATCTTATCTAGTGTTACATATTCTATGATAAAGTAGAACAATTCAAATCTTTAACTGAATATAACAGATAATCTAGCCCACTGAGACTAGAAAAATTTAATTTAGTGTATTGCAGAAAAGCAGTATTTTTTGTTAAGGTCGTATGATGCCTGCAGGATGCTTCCACTGAGACAATGCAAAGTCCTACTAAGTAACACTGCAGAGCTGAGCTTTTCCCTATTGAATTTCCAGATGGCTTAGGGTGAGGGGCAAGTAGCCAATAAACAATAATCAGAAAATGCAGGAGAAACTGTATCAAGGTTTTGTACCAATAGAAAGACAAAGGAGAGAAAGTTGACTGCTCAGGTGAGGAATCAAGAACATACTGATAATAAATTTTTCTAATGATGATACCTCCAGTAAAAAAATCAAAGAGCTGTACTCAAAAAGACTGTCTTTAATGCATCACTACTAGCCCTGGGTCTGTGGTTTTCAGTCAAAGAGGAAAGAGACACTACAAAGATTAACTCCAAGCATCAGAGTCAGTCTTTGGAGAAACCTTTCCTCATTGACTGGAAAAGCTACTCACACAAGCACCTTTAACCTGCTCCTATCACTCAAAAGAAGACGAAAGGTTTAAAAGTGTTACCTTTCTTGAAAAAGATCTGTATTTAGCAGTTTGTCTGTCCATGCTAAGAAGGATATATAATAAATATGTAGTAAGCTACTCTTAAGGTAAAGAAATATTATTCTAGTTATGTCAAAATTCTAGCTGTGGTCTAAGAAAAAACAACTTTGAAGGCCTGGACTAGCAAAAAATTGTATTTATAGGAAAACAGAAGTGATAAGCTAGAAACAACAGCATATTGAGGTTGGTAGGGCGGATTAGATAAACCCAACAGGAAGAGGAAGGCAGAGAAAGCAGGAGACAAAACCCCTGGTTTGAATGACATCCAGACACCCCCATCTGCACCTCATCTGCCTCCACACACAGTCTGCTTCTCATTCCTGCTCCAGAAGTCTGAGCCTGAAAAGAGAAACCTCATGTCTTTAAGCCACCCTGTAGCTCTGCTTTTATTAGTGGATTATTCCTGGTAATCAAGTGACTTTGTTCTGTCCTGGGAGATATCAGTCTGGAAAAGTTTCTCTCCTTGGAGGCTAGGCTGGAAAATCAATTTCCCTGAGTTCTAAGCAGGACAGTAGGAGCTGGAAGAGAAATGAGATCCAGGATAATCTTTCCATCCTGTGGTGACTGCTGCAGCCTGGCTTGTGCATGATTTGTGACACAGAGCCCGACCAACAGGGACTTTATTCAATTCAATTGCTGAGTGCTGAAGCTGAGATCTGCCACAAGAACCTAAAACTATACAGAGCTTGCTCTCCACTAGCCGTGATGCACATTGTTTCCACCAATGTCTGCAGACAACTCAAGCTTTAAGAAAGGGGAAGAAGGTGGGAATCAGATCCCCCAGTCACAGCAGATTCAGCTTTCCCTGCAGCCTGTTCCAAGGGAAACAGCAAAACCCACATTCTGACTGTTGAGGGGTATTTCCAAAAAAATCAATCCACAAATCACAAGGAGGAAAATTTAGCAAGAGGCTCTGGGATAGGAAATAAGGCCTGAGAGGAAGAATGAAGCCAAATAAGTACACAGAAAAACGAGGAGCATTGAAAAGCAGCACAGTGACAGAACAAGGATTTACATTCACGTTCTCCAAACTCACTGATCTTTTACATGAAAGTACTCACTGAACTCAAGGTTTCAAGGGCAATGGTTACAGACAACTCTAAAGTATGAGAGTACATCAGAAAACTGAAGCCTTACTCTGAAACAAGCAGAAATTCATGACTCTATTTATTGTAAGTAGATTTATCTCAGTATTATTCCCCTGGATAGCTCAATTTTTCTTTCTTTCTAAAAGTAGCAGCATTTAACAAACAGGGAGTGCTCACATGCACACACATACAAATTGAGGCAGGCAGCTTTATTTGGAGCCTTTTCAGACTGGTTTGTACGCGTTCTGCCTGTTAACTTTGGCTGTTTCGATTTTACTCACACAGCAGGGATGTGGTCATTCGTATTAACATCAGCAGGGGGCAAGCTGGGGTTCAGGTCCTATTCAGAAGAGAGTGACAAGGGGACACTGCCATTCCCACAAAAGTGGCACTAAAATCCAAACATGTGATGAAAAATATTATGTAAGCAAAACCAACAGCACAGAATCCAGTCTATAAAACAACAAAACACATGAAAAAAGTTCCACACTGTATTCTTTCTCTCCCCTCCCTCCACCCCCAACGAAAGAGCAGTTTTCTGGTGCCATTAACACAATATTGCCATTGGTTACACATGTGCCACTATCACTGAGCAGAAGTCCTGAATAATTGGCTTCCCTGTGCCTGTGAAGGAGAAGAGGAAAACCCCTTTCTTGCAGTTGCACACAACTAAACCTTAAAATACCTCCTCACAGCATTGCAGCTACAGCACCACTATTCATTGACTCCTGTTTGAGTGGGCCTGCCATTTCCTTGTGGGAAGGGCTACGTGGAATTAATTTTATTTACTTTCCACAGTCCACTTTTGAGCACTAGAACACTGGGAAGGGTCTCAGTAACTGATCAGGCACTTCATTTGTGTTTGGTGAAAGAAAAAAGCTGAGATTCCTTCCCACCATCAATTTTCCTGACAGCCTGTCTTCTTTCCATGTTATCTCTTTCAGCCTTTTATGAGGGAAGCTTCAGTGAAAGATGTTTCAGTTAAAGGTTTGCTGTCACTGCAAGACTATCTAAAAGAAAAGCATCACCTGGGACCAGTACAGAGCCTAAAAATATTACTGGAGACTTTTGGGTTGCTTCCCTTGTGAGTGGATATGGGGGAAAAATACGTCCATCAAGACCTTCTTTTTCCCCTTTAATAATTCTGCCTAGCCTGAAAAATATTTTTTCACCCTGCATTGATATCAAATGAACATGATTCTATGATTGCAGCAAGCAGGCTTGGCTTGCAGCAACAAGGTTGGCTTTAATAGACTCCTGATGGAATTCCTATTCATTTCTTCTCCTTTACTTATGATAAAACATTTAGCTCTCAGTCTCCATTAATCTAAAACTTGGTGCTATGCACATGAGCCAGCTTAGAGAGCAGGCCCACGTTTCTGGCTTTGCAAAGCTGTGTAACCCAGCACAACAGAGAATTTGAGCTTCTCCTAAAAGCTAAAGGTATTGCCTGAAGTTAAATTGACATTTTGGCACACAATACACTATACTAATGTTATCAAGAACAGTTAATTGACCCAAAAACTCCTGTCTGCATGATCAGATGTTGTGATAAATGGCAAGATTTGGGGGATATTTTTTTTCATACTTGCTAATAGGAAAATTGAAGAAATAAGGGGGGTTTCTGTCTTGTTTATTCTGATAGATGTGGAAAGCAATAGGGTTGGGAATTGTTTAAAATTTTTAATAGGGTACTCCAAAAAAATGTAGGTATTCCTGAAGATGTTAGTTTGTTCACTCATTCTTCCACAACACAAATTACTAAAATATTCAGATTTGTGCCCCAAGTAACTTGTGGAAGAGTAGAGATCTGGAACCTTTGTTAAACACTTCTGCCTCTCATTTCAGTAAATCGCCAGCCAAAACTAAACAACAGTTATTTGAAATTATGCCTAAAAATCTTTTTTGGCTCATTGGATTCCAGTGAGAAGTTCTGACTGATAATTTCACTGCATTATTTCTTTTGACACCAAGGCTTCTAAACAAGGCTGAGTAGGCAGCACCTGTACTACCAACATTAAGCACCTTATGTTCTAAACCTTCAGTTTTTCAGTCCTTCTGCGTTTCAGCAAGGAACTAAAAGTACAACTCAAAATTAATATATCAAAAAGAAACCAAAAGAGAAGAAGGCATTTTTTCTGTCCTTTTGTGGATCACTTTTGTCAGACACTATATTTAACATCATGACAAACTGCACACAGACATGGCCCTATGTTCAAGGGGGGACCACAGAACTTCTCAATAGAACCCCTGCCCTTTAAGAAGCATTTCTCCATCTAAAACAATGTTCTGCAATCTCCCTTTCCTTCACTCAAAACAGACAGCTTCAATTATAAAACCTGCTGAGATAAGGTCTCTGCTTCATGAGACTAATGAACACTTGAAAAGATGCACTGAACTAATGGATATTGAATACAGAATAGCCATTTGTTGTGTGAATTTCATCACCTCTTATTCCTTGGAACTTATTTTCAAAATGCAGTAGCTTGTAATGGAAACCTATTGATATGATAATATTTTTAACTCTCTCGAAACCAACCTGAAGTATTCATTTAAATGGAGGCTTTGTTTCATAGTATTATATTTGAAGAAGTTACTTTGAAATGTGGATTTCCAATGCAGATTATATTCATATAAAATTTGCTTGGACAAAATAATTTTTTCTTTTTTAGTAATTTATTGCCAAAATAAAACTCTGCTGTAGGAGTTTTACCTCAAATTTAAAAAAGGGTATAAATAACATCAATGGGAAATGCCCTTTTAATCTTCTAATGACAAAAATAGCAATCTGTCACTCAGCATAAAGATAATGCCAGAGGAAGCACTGGACATATGAGCCTACATGGACAGGAAGAATCATGTTCAATGTTGGAATTACATTTTAAAACTGCAATTTCTACATTTCCCTTAAATCTGCTTGAGCAATAAATACTGTCTCATCCAGGATAACTGCTAGATGACAGATGCAGCTATTGAACTTCTGCTCTTACCTTGGGTCAGACCACTTGATCTCCCTTGCTAAGAACTTCCAAAGACATTGATAGAATCGGTTAATGAATCACTTTTGCTAATACAAATGTGTGAACTGAGCAGTATCTCCTACAAACACATTCTAAAACCTCTGCCCTCAACTCTTGATCTCCTGTCATGTTCTGTCTCTGTCTGACCACTTTGTGCCAATGCTCCTGGAAATAAAAGGAGGAACTGGATGGATCCAGGACTTTTACCTGTGGAATCGTAAGAAAACTGCCCAGGAGGAAGGTACAGCTGGTCAGCTGGAAATGTGCTAAGCCAGGAATGCCAGCTAACACACCAAAACAGACCACTTCGTGCTGTTATCTTTGATTTAAAGTTTTGCCCCCTTCCAGCAACAGTTACAGAATTTGAAAACAAAAACCTCTGAAATTGTGAAATAAGTTTTGAAAAGATTTCATACCTTTTTTAAAATATCTAATTTCCAACCTATTTTCTAAAATGGCAAAGCTTTTCTTTAAAAATGGCAAAGTTTTTCTTTAAAAAACAAAATCAGATGGAAGTAGGTTTCAATTCAATTTAATCCTTTACAGCTGGCCACCAATGGAGTCACCCTCAGCACCTGATGTTGTCTCTACTGCTACTACAAATACACACAGCTAGAGGTCTGGTGGACTTAACTTGCAATTGAAACTAACGAATTTATAAATTTTAAATGTCAGCTTTTGATAACCCCCTAAAAAGGATCTGAATGTCCTGGGTAATTCTCTCTGAAAGAGGAAGACAATTTTTGGGGTTTTTTTTCCAAGTTATCTTGGGAGCTGGCAGAATTCAAGTCACCTGTGAGGAACCCTAATTTTGATGTTTGTTTTCAGTGATTTTTTAAAATCACTGAAAATTGTGATAAAATTGAAATAAACAACTTTTGCTAAGTACCAACTCTTCATACAGACTGCACAAAATTGCTTTCTATTTACAGAACTCTGCTACAGTGCAGAAACAGAACCTGACACAGCTGCCTGGCAAGACTTTGCACTAGAAACGGTCCTCAAAAATGTTCCACAGGAAACACTTGAGCCTTGTGCATCCTTCTGCCTCCAGCTGAACATCTTTGCACCCGGAGGTACGGTCTAATTCCTCAGTCACCAGGTGCAGGGGTGCTCAGGCATCACTGCATTGTACAGTCATGCAGAGTCTCCAAAAACCTTCACTTCAGCAGCAGCAGACAATACTGAAATGTCTTCCACAAGTGGAAGGCAAACACTGATAGGGCTGGAAATGGCACCTGCTTCCCTCAAATTTAAGTGACATTTAAAAACAGATCTGCCCATGAATGAATTAAAAATCAAAAGTATTTCATCATATGCAGTTTCGGGTATTCTTTTTCCATGCGTGGACAGAAAATCTTTGAAGCAATGGGTATAAAAACAACAAATGATGAAAGAAATCACAGAGAGGGGCTACCAAAATATCAAGAGGAGCAGGAGACTGAGTTAACTGTGATGATCAATCAAGCTAGAACTATTTTACTCATGGCTGGGCAAGAAAAATTAATCTGGATGCTTCATTAGTTACCTTCTATAGCTCCCAGTGGGATTATGAGGAAATGGCTGGAATCAGGAGCACACCTGAAAGAGATCCCAGAAACAGACTGGCTGTGAAGCAAAAGATTCTCATTTTCTCAAGCACAGAGAAAATGTTCTTGAGTCTCCTCCAAACATGAGTAATGCTGATCTCTCATTGATGTCTCCACTGTAAGGATGGAACATCCCAAGCAGGTAAACCACCCTCATTTGACCTACCTGCACTGCAGATGGGGCACAGACTGGCTAAAATCTGCTCCTGTGGAACAGTCTGGTGAAATCAGTCACCACTGATGTGCAATATGATTCCTTCCCGTGCAGGAGGGGATCCCCACAGGCTTTATTGGCTACTCGTGCCCTTCAAACAGTGCCATGAGGGAAAAAACGGAGGCTGACTAAATACCTTGGGCAAAAAACTCACCAAAACAAACCTGGTTCTGAGGTGTTTGTCACTGTAATTCTGCCAGGCGTGTGTAACTGAAATAGGGACGGCTCACACATGCTCATCAAGCCAATTTATTACTGCACTGAATCTCCCATTGTGTCTGGAAGAGACAGATACATCTCCTTACTATAGGAACGTGTTTGTACATAAATTTAACCTGGCATGACTGCAAACCTGGGAAACTCTGATGAATCCAGGTGATGCCCTAGAACTGCTACGCAATTTTTTATTGTTGTTGTAGGGCAGCAAAGGAGATTTATACATCTCTATCATGAGTAGGCATATCCCCAACTGCTAAGTCAGAGCCTTTAAACACGTGTTTATTTCAATATTTTCTGAAGTCTCTTTTCAATAGTTAAGATTTCTCAGTTGATATTCTTCCTGGCTATTTGAAATTTAAGTAAATCTAACAAGCTGAGCAAATATCTGAGGTCTGCCTGCCCTTTCTCTGGAAAAAAAGATTTTTCATTCTGTGTATCACTCACAAATCACTGCAGAGCTCACACAAAGTCAAAACCCGGGCTTATCGCAGTGAAGGTGAAGCAGATTTGGTTTTGATTAGAAGTTAGATACAGATCCACCTTCAGTGCCCTGGGTTAATAACAGCAAAGTCACACATTCAAAAGTCAGCAGATTACGAAGCACCTTCAACTTCTACTTGGATCTAAAATAATTCAGAGGTATAAAGGAAATTACTGTATTGGATGACAGAGGGAAAATTAGGAGAGAAGTGCACAGTACCAGTAAACATTCCCTGATTTAGATTATCTAATATCTGTACAACGTGCTACATGCTCAGAAACCCAAATTCCTTGGCTATTAAACACAAGGAAACAAAAAGTAATCATTTCCCAGTAGTTATTTCTATGATTGTATTGAATTGCTGTCGGTGGATGTTGCTTCCCTGTGTACACCCATATGAGTAGTGGGTCACCATTGTTTTAGTCACTACTTTACCCAGTACTCCCAAGCTTTACCAGTACTTGCTCTCCAAGATTATTAGTAGAAGAGAAGAGAAAATAATTTTTCAAAAGGGTTTTATTAAATTTAAAGTGATCTTCATGGTGTCTCAGGTGCATCTATAAAACTACTCTAAATTTTCCAATCATTTTCATATACACGTTTTAAATTTTGTTCTTTTAATAGCACAGATCACTAAATCTAGTTACTCAGCTTATACTACTCAGCATGATTCCACTGAGAAATAGCTTAGAAGGATGAGAAATACTTTTATTTTAAAAAAATAAATTATTTAATTGCAAGACAACCTAGTTTATAAGCTAGGGAAAAGCAGATTGAGGAAATGTAAGAAAATAGTAATTAAAAAAAAAATCAGAGCAAAACACCACAATTTTGAGGAAGTATTTCCATTCATTTCCAAACCAGCAGCTCAGTATATTGAAAAATATGTGTTTTGTTCCGTGGCAAAGGGCCAGAAATTGTGGTCATAGGATATTCCTGACCCAGAGTGATAATACCAGAATGTTTTCCACCAAAATCAGAGGATTAACACAGCCACAAGCTACTGACAAAACAAAGGCAAAAGAAATACAAAACAGCATATGAGAAATTAGATAAATAAAAAAGTCTTCCAAATCGTTCTCAATTGTGTTTACATGGACATCTCTACAATTGTAATAAATGAATTATTTCAGAGAAACATACACATTACTGCACTGTATCTTAGTTACCAGCATCAGAACTTAGGACTGGGCTGTCTTGCACACGAAAGGAATGTGGTTTTCACTCACCAATAAAGGCAAAATCCATAACTGAACTGAACTACTGCACTGCAGTATCCATCTTCTTAAGTGGAGTCTCTAAAACCTGCCTTTTTAAATCAAAGAATGGAACTGTAGATTATAAAGAAACTCTTGCATCCTTGATGCAATAAAACCATTTTTATTAGGAATGCATTATTCATAATGAATCATAGGGTTATGACAGGTAAGTGGCATTACAAAAAAAACCCAAACAAAAGTAAGTGCTTGAATTTCCTTATAATCATACCTTATACAGAAATTTAGTGAATTATGGAAGGAAAAAGTTGTATAAAAACATTAAGAAACAAGTTGGAAGTAACTATTGACCTGCAAGAAAAGGTTTTCTTAAAACAGTTAAAGAAAATCTGTATTTCTTTAAATGAGCATCTCAATAGGGTGGAGCCACTAACATGTTGCATTCATTTTCTGAATGCTACATGGGTAGGATTCATAACCTTAAAAAAAAATGAACAAACAACCCCCCAGTATCCTACAGGAGAGGTGGAAACTGAGGACAAAACTTAATTCATTTTGTCCCCAGAATTTTATCTGTAGGACCAAGACTGCAGAGGCCGTAGCGAGAGCCACTGTCGCCTTCCCCAAGATCATTCACACTCCACACTCAGACCTTTCCCCATCCATCCTCCCCTCTGTCACATTAAACATTTAGGTTGCAATTATGAGAAACTGCTCCCTGGGACAGAGGTGGGGAGAAATAATGAATTGTAGCTTGGAGGGACGGCCTGAAGTGTGATGACAGCGGGCACTCCCTCACAACCGCAGTGTAAAACTTTCACAGGGAAGGAAGGTGTAACAGCACAAATATCCAGATGTAGATCAATATTAAAGAGAATAAATTTCAGCTGAACTGTGGCTTTAGCTATATTGGGGCATTTAAAGACGTCATGTATATTTAATGGACAGCAAGCAGGAGTCATAGAGTCCTTAAAGGAAGGCAGTTTGACTTGGGCACTAATTTTCCATGGGAACTCTGCCATCCTTTGAAATGGTTCAGTGTGCCTCCCCATCTATTTCATGGACAGGTTTAATTCTGGCAGCCTAAGAAGGATGGATGTCATGGTGACCACACTTCCCTTGAGATACGCCTGCAAAGGAAAAATTAGTGGATTATAAATATACTTGACAAAACATTTTTATTTGCGTCGCTTAGCACCTACTCTGAAATAACTGGGTTTAAGGAGATTTTAATAGGACCATACTAACGCCAAGGTTGCACATTTTGGTTCTAGAAACACTGAAAAGATGCATAATTTTTTATCCTGTATGGTTTAATATTATTTTACTCTTTAAAAAAATTCAAATGGATCTCATCAAAAATTCACGGGGAAAAGTTTTCAAGTACATCCCATTATTTTTGATTCTCCATTCACTGTGTGGTTTGTTTAATATAAATACTTCCATTAGTTCAAGGTCCAGAAATACTACTTAAAAGGAGCATTTCAAATTATTTGGCCCTGCTTTCTTCTTCTATAACTATTAAATGCAATATCTGTTAAAGTTCTTTCACTGTTTTTCACCTGAATTGATTTCCTTTCTCATTTTTCACTCTAATTTTTCAGCACCTCCTCAATAGTGGCGTCTAAAAGCATCAATATTCCACTTTTTAATCACTAACATTCCTGAACTATTGATATCCAGAAAAGTTAAAATGGAAAAGAAGAAAAAAGGGAACTCCCCCATATACTCAGTTTATTTTCTTCCTAAGAGAAACAAAGTACAGAAGAAAATAGGAGAAAACAAAAGATGAGTTGCTCTGAGGGGAGAAGTCAAAACTCTTGGATAATATAATTTTTTGTTTAACTAATCACTGCAATCTAAAATTTATCTCAAAAATGCTTTTCCATTTATAGCTTCTTTTATTATCTTGCTTGTTGTGAATTTTCTGCTAGATCCAAAAGTAGTTTCCAATGTTCTGGTGAAGTAATAAACACGCAGAGGTGCTGACTTGAACAGCAGTGATATTTTTATGGAGGGGAGACCAGGGACCTTCTAGCAGATGGGGGTTCCAAGGTTGCTGCAATAATTTTGCTACATCCCCTTCTCAGAGAACAGTGCATATGTCTGGCCTCCATGAAAGTGCTAAGAGGGTAATAATAAAATTACCAATAGAGGAATCAATATGCAGAGGACATTGTCAGCAGGACAGATCTGTTTGGGCCTCCTAGAGAGATTGAAATGTACCTACACTACATCATCACCTGTCCACTGCATTCTGCGAGGCAGAAATTAAAAAAAGGATTTTCATTCTGTGGAAAATATTTAAGGCTCTGGTGACAGCACAATCAAGAACCGACGTTAGGAATCATTAACATTGTCTTAAAAGTCTGAGTGAAAACACAAGTTCAGAACGTTAAGAGGCCTAATCATTTATTTCTTGAACTAAAAATAATATTTGACCCTAAAAATATTCCTAAGAGATGAAATTAGAGTAGATTACTAACAAATTGCTAGTGGACGAGGCTTTTCAAGCCATTCATGTACATAAGTCTCCTCAAGTGAATAATCAAATTTACAAATATGCAAGGAAATCTCCATAAATATGCAAAACCAAGTCCTTTTACAGCATCAAAGTCCCAATTTGATAGTTATTAAATCATCACCCAAAAATAATGCTAGAAGAACACTAAAGTAGCTAATGTCAATCATGTAAAAGCTATCAATCCCCAGCATAAAACCTGTGTTTAGGTACTGTAATATTGTTATGATCATGTTTATCCACTGAATCACTGGCTAATTCCATTTACAGATTAATTGTTCTCATTAAGCAAGAAGCCATTAAGTATTTTCAGTATTTTTTTAATAGCAAACAGCTCCATAATCTACTTACTAAACACTGTTCAGACTTTGATGATAAAATTATTCATTTGCTCATGGGATTTTCTAATATACTTTTCACAAACCCTAACGTAGTTTCACAGCTACCAGGAGGTGAGGGGATGGTAGAGCCATTTTGCAAATGGGGAGCTGACACCTGCAGAAGTTTTGATCAAAATTTCATTTGTGGATCCAAGTCAAGGGCCTTCCATTAGGTTTTTCGGTGATTCTTGAAATACAAAACTACAGTGAACATTTCCAGTGCTTCTGTTACTCCTAGGAATCTTTAGAAATCAGATCACTAAACCACAAAGAACACCATTAGAAAGTCCTAATCATTCAAAGTTGTCAATTTTGTTAACAGCACTTTGTCAGCTACCAAAAATATCCCATAGAATGGATTTTTATTTGGTTTTTTGTTGGGGATTTTTTGGGGTTTTGGTTTTTTATTTTTTGGTTGTCTTAATTTTGTAAGCTTTGACAGGCATCTGCTTTAAGCTAGAACTTGTTAAACTCAATGGTCCCAAGCCATCTACTTCAAGTGAATGCCCTGGCATCCCTGGGATGTTCCAGCAGCAGCACCAAGGAACACAGATGGGAGATTCTCCTCTCCTTCAGCTCCCACCGTCTGGGACTGACTGAGGGAAACCCCTGCTCAGGTTCTGCAGCTCCAGCCTCCAACATGCCCAGTACAGCTGAAAAGCCTCAGAAGATTTAAGCTGCTAACCTAACACACCTTTCCTGCACATGTGCAAAGTGCACTTTTTGGAAGCCTTATAAGTTGGTTAAATCTGGGGCATTTTCAGCAAATGTCACATTCCTGATTCCCTGCCAGATTTCAAACCCTGGTCCAAATTACTAACATACAAAATTTCTCTTCAACTTAATACCACTGATTTTTCGAGCAGCATTGTTCTCAAAAATACAGTCATTTTACCCACAAATTTCTGTGTTATTTCTAAGAAAACACCTTGGGAAAGGGGAAAAAAGTATCTGCCTGGGAAATTACGGTCTGACAAGGCTACAAGCATACCACTATCTTGCCCATAAGCATCACCAGCAGTTACACCTATAATATATAGATGAAATATGTGGGGAAAGACTCAAACAGGCCCTTGAGCAAGCAATCCAGATAAGCCAAGGCAGCGTTGTAAGGATTGCAGTGTTATTATTATAGAGTCACTGTGGGTTGTTCATCTGTTTCCACTTTGTTCTGATGAAGCTAATTTTAGAGGTTTTTTGGTCCAATTTCCTCCTTTTCAGGCCCTCTAATTAGGTACAAAAGAATCCCAGTTTTATGACAGGGGTTAAAGTTGTTCATTAGTTTTCATACGTGGGTAGTAAATCTGCTCACACGTCTCCCTTCTGAGAGGGAACAGAAACTCTCAGGCTGGTTCCAGATTTACTCCCCTTTACATCAGAGGAAGCCTCAGAGAACTTTACCAAACAAATACACCTAGAGACAAAACATTAGTTGATCTGCAAGCACCAATTTTAAATACTTTTATTATTGAAGTTATAGCTCTATTTTCTTTCAGTCCAGGATTTCATGCACTCTCCAGCCAAGTGATGGAGCTCAGCCCCAAATGTCACAGCAGGCACAGCACAGTGAGCCCAAGATAGACGGGGAGGTGGCAGAGCACCTTTTGGTCTTGCTTCTTCTTTTCCCAACATATTCACACCCATCACTGCTGGATAAAAGCATTGCCTTAATCCTAATTTTATGTTCTTTATGTTAAAGCACCTCTACCATGCCTCAAAAAAATATTTCAAAAAAATGACTGACATATACATCTAAAACTCTTTCTTTCTTAGCAGTTCCTAACTGGCAAATGCTAACTCTCCATCCTGCTTATGCTTGATACACTGAAGTAGAAAATTTGTCTTTGTTTTTATTATCACCACACTCACATCCTATTTGATTTTAGAAGCAAACAATGTATCATTTCACGGATCAAAAATAAAGTCAATAGGCATTTTTATTTTGAAAATTATATCAATTAAAACAGTTAACTGCAGCTCAACAAAATAATAAAATTAATGGGAAATGCTGAAAGAGATTTGTATTTAAGCATAATTTTACATTTTCTAATTGAGACCCTCATATAAATTTCTTCCCTCCCATCTCTTGAAATATTAGGACACAGGGTTATTTTAGGAAACTCCAGAATACATGACTGCTAGGTCTGCATGCAGCACCAGCACTCTTGCAAATCAATATAAACACAGGATGCAGCATCCTACACAGCCAATAATCTAAAAAGCATGTTTTCAAACACCATAAATATTAACTTTGAAACTTGTCTTAGAGTTATCTAACAATAACAGGTCTGAATTGTTCTGCACTGCCATAAAACTGCACTTTTTAAAGGCTCTCATTTCCCCACATAGCTTCTGATGACTGTGATGGCATTTGGAGATCACCACCTGTCACTGTCATATGGTGATTGTGATGCTAATAATAAACATTATGCCTTCTGTACTGTTGGGTGAACTTGGTTATGTTCTATGACTTCCTGTTCTGAAACAATAAATGCAGCATCTTAAAAAAGAGTTATTCATGTTTTAGTTGGAAGATTGTTATTATTTTAATTGAAATCTGATGTTTCTTCTGCTCAGGAGAAATATAGAATCTTCACAAAAAAAAAGGTCTTGAAACAATGGTGAAGAATCACCAGTATTAAGTGAGGATAGAATTCAGGGAACAGAAAATTCTGTTTTCTCTTGCACACTCCTCAACACTAGTTCAGTGTAGCAACTTAAATATGAAATATAACTGTGCCAATCCACACAGAGCTGTAAAAGACAATCCCCCTGGGGAAACAGAATTATCTAGGAGAGTGGACACTTAAATACAGAATTGATCACAAATAGTGTAAACAATCCAATATGTTTAAGAATCTATTTGTACTTTAAAAAACCAAAGTTAGGTATGCAACCAATTCAACATTAAGTTGAAGCCTAGCAGAGATGTCCAAGAATTGAAATAGCATAAGATGTCAACCGTTTTCTGTTGTCATTTGACAAGCTGATAAAAATGGAACTCTACTCTCTAAATTGTTGAAAGATTCTAAATCACATTTCAGGGGGTATTTTACACTTCCAACAGTTTCCAGTTTCTTTTTACAAATAAATCTATTAAAAATAAAATAAACATAGACCTTAAAATGTTGCATTTAAGGGGAATTATATGTCTAAACTTTCTAAATTGCTTTTGTAACAGTTTTAAAGATTTTAAAGATTCTTTTCTGGTCATTTTGATCGTGAAAAGAAATGTTCACTTTTTCTTTTGCAGGTTCCTTTCATTTGCTCAAAACTTAATTGAAGCCTTCTCTGAGAATTCTCTGTCAGTTCCCACCTGAATGTGGTGTTAAAAACATCCAGAAGCTCCTCTGGCTTAGATCCACCTGAAGTTCTCCACCTCATCTCACTCTGTGATCACTTTAGAAGGGAGACACCCAAATTCAATACAGCTCAGAGGTCTGAATCTAAATATCAAAGTGCACAGCAAGACACAAACAGAGACTCAAAAGCAGAATGGCCAGGTTTGGTTGGAATGAAACCCTGGAGAAGTAATTTGAAAACCCTGGAGAGGCAATTTTGAAGGAAGAGTTCAAAGGGTGCCTAGAGGTTCAGAGCTAATCTACAGCAAGGCAGAAGCAGCAGGGACCAACTCAGGTGTGGCAATTTTTAAGACACCACGGTAATTCCATGTCTGTCCTATCCAATGATTCAAGCAATAAAATATCTCAGAGTAATTTGTGTGGTGAAGGAATTTTCTACTGCCACACCCAATCTGCTGTGCTGAACTGCACATCTCTTTGGAACCTCCAGGCTCTTTTGGAAAACTCATAAATAGGAAAAAAGGTATCACTCCCCTTAATTTGGGGAACATTATGATCATATTATATCCATTTAAAAGTCTTTGTTTCACTTTTGACCCAATCCAAGAAAACCTTTTTCAATCCAATTTACAGCTCTGCAATTTTGCTGCCTGTAACCAACAAATAGATTGAAAAGGAGAATTTGCCAAGATATGGCAGTCCCACACACAAAATAACTAACATGATATGGGAAGAAATCATCAGTATAATGGAAAAGAGTGGCTGGGAAATCTTGTTTCTAGACTCAAGGACAAGCCTGCTTCTGTTCCAGGTAACCAATCCATGATTCAAACATGAAGCTAAAAGAAAACGCTTAGCCTGCTGCTATAGAGGTTCTCAAAAGTCCTGCCAGAGCTAGGAACACAGAGGACAAAATTTGGGAAGAAGATCCTAAATGGATCTAAATGGTTCCCATTTCATGCCCAGAGGCAAGGATGCACAGGTGTCCATAAGAGAGATTCCTGTTATCAAAGAAGACAGAAGTCTGGAACCATTAAATTACAGGCCAGCATCCTTTGGGAAATGCAAGACATCCCTAGAACTGCTTTCTTTTCAAAGGATATCCTACATTCTATATTTATAGAGATAATTTCTGTGTCCGAAGGAGTCTTCAGAACACTTTAAATACAAATCAAATTTTCATTCACAGGCGTAATTAGGAATTAGTAGACCTAAATCCTAATGATACGTGTCATTCTGAGCAAGTGCTTTGAAAATGCCAAATGATACACATGCTAAATTATAACTGTGGGAAATCATTTAATAAAAAAAAAAAAAAGAAAATAGAATAATTTCCATATATTGGCTCAGAAGAAATGTCTTGCATCTTTAATATACATTGCTGATGAAACCCTCTGGGTTTGGAAACCCTTTCCACATCTGCATTCCACTGTCATACTTGGTGCTCCAGCATTTTTACAAATTACATCTGTAGCTAATTGTATGCTTGACACACAATGGAAAACCTCTGCATTTACATTTTCTCATTGCTATTTTGATGGTTACTATTAAGTTGTTCAAGGCTATGCTCTGAGCGACCTGCTCCTTGCCCCCTAGAAATAAGTACAATTAATTACATTCTCCAACCATCATTAAATTGTACTTCAATTTATGTTTCTATTTTGTAAAATATAAATCCTAGTCACATCAGGTTTGGGTTGTAATCCATATAACCAGAGCAGCCCTGCTACAATGCCAGGACTTTGACACACACAAGAAACTGTGTCCCGTGTTTAATTTTTGGGTCAGCAGGTGTCCTTGCTAAGCCTGCTTTACCTGACACCCTTTTTATCATAGATCCTTATCAAACTGTGTGGCTCAGGGCTGTGCATTGCGCAGATCAGATGGGTGCTACTTATCAATCAGTTCATTTCCTGTGGCAGAACGAGCTTTATTTATAATCACTTGGCACGCTATTGAGATAGATACTCGCAGGCCAATGCTTAAATTTCATAACTGGGGGAATATTGTGGTTTACGACTTACAAAATTGAAGAGTTTCATATCGTTTGTCTGTTTGTTTAACACATGACTTCCAAAATACAAGGCATTTCTAGTGCCTAATTTAATGGATCACTTACAGCAAGATATTAACAGAGGTACTATATCAGCACTGCATGGTTTATACTTTTGACTAATTTGTGCAAAAAAAAGTTGTAGTGATGGAATATCAACAAGAAATTCTCAAATGGCTTATTCAGTGGTGATGGAATCCTCTGAAAGAACTTCTCCACTGAATTAAAAATTCATCAGATATTAAGAATATCAAACAGTTGGATTAATATGTGTTATCATTACTACAGGCTAAAATTTCCAATCCAAAAATTTAAAAAAAAAAGAAAAAAGAAAAAAGAATTTATATTGCTGTTGTCTTGCACTATGAGATTCATCTAGCCAAATGTGGGTATCTAAAATATAAAAAAAAGTTTCCTTTTTTTTTAAAAAAAGCTTCCATCTCAGCTCTTCCTTTTAAGTTCCATTAATAGGCAGCAGAAAAAAAAAAGGAACGCTTAAATTAACCATACCTTAAGAATGTTTTTTTCTTTTCCTTATCTTTGAAGGGAGCTCGAGGCGACTGGCTCAGACACAGATATCAGACACAGACATCGTAGACATCAAAAGGGAGGTGAGGGAAAATACAGTCGGAGATTTTGTTCCAGAATTTGTCTTGGCAAGGTGAAAAGGATTCTCACATCATACAAGTCCTCAAAAAGAACAGTTAGGTATCCACACGAAGTTAAAGAACTGAAATATTGCATGGACTAGGTCTGGCAACAGATGCTTTGCTATGAGCTCCCACTGCTGCGACGTAAGTGGACCTCCAAGATGGGCAAAAGAGGAAAGACACATCTGAACTTTACATCTGGATTTTTCCCACTAAAATAATAAACATGATGAAAAATGAGATGTCACCTTCTGCATCTGAAATGCTCATGCTGCAGCCAACACAAGTGAGTAACATCCTTCCACAGAACTTCCCTTCCTTCGGCGCTCCTGCGCTTGATCTTCTGCAGCTCAGGCTCCTCCGCATGGCACAGCCGTGCTGTGTCCCCGGGAAGTTCTGGGGCTATCTATACCTGGGACATACATAAAACATAAACCCAGGAGCCACGGGGGCTGTCAGACAGAACAGCAGTGTGGCTACCACTGCTGGAGCTCTTTGTCCCATCCCTTCACAGACTCCCTCATTAGCAAGGTTTAGCTGTTCACTGCCACGTCTGCACCTCATCCATGGTGTTAAGTGGGAAAATGTCCCTGTTCTCTGCACACAGAGGCTGAGCACTGCAGCCATTCCTTCCAAGCCTCAGACTGAGCTGCACTCTATCTTTTTAGCTGGTGTTGTCCAACAGCACATCACACAGAGCTGTTTGTACAAAGGAAATAATTGCTGTTTGGTCTTGTTTTCATTTGCTCTCTGTACTGACTCCAATGTTTGTAAGAGGAAAAAAAGAGCCAGTTGAGAGAGGCATAGTGAGAATATGCATTTCCTTGAAGAGGCACGACAAACAATATCATGCTGGCCTGCCTCCAGACATCCTGAAACCACTGTGGAAAGTAATACTGATTATCTTTTAAATCTACTTTTTTTCCACTTTCACTGTGCTAATTTCCATCCCCTTTTAAATAATATGCAAGAGTGCTTTACCTGTGCTTTTCACAAGCCTGAGTTAAACACATTCTTGGCACTGCAGTGAAAAGGGGCAGTGTCCTCTTCATGAGTGTATGCCTGCCTTAACATCATATTTCACATTTATATTCTGCCTGGTAGTTGTCAGATATATTATGTCATGTTCAGTAAGTACTTTATAAACATCATCATATTTTAGCAAGAGCAATCTCTTCCTGTGTGTCTGCATAAGGTGATACATCTCAGCAAATAAAATTTCTGATTGAAAGATTACTTCCATATCTGCTTTGTTTTCCTTATGATATTAGTTCTTGAAATATTGAAATTTTTACTTCATGTCCCTACACTGCTTCAAGCCTACTGATAGCACAGAGCAAATTTGACTCGAACATTTTACTCCTATCTTGAAATTAGCTTTCTTGAGGCAATTTCAGCCTTTTTCATTTAAATACATCTAGGCAATTTTGCTCTTCATCTGGGTAAGTTGAGAGGAGGATTTTTGTATCATTGCTGATTTGAAACCTCTAACACCAATTGTCATAAAACCATGTCATAAAGACAGCAGAAGGGTAGCTTCTGTTTCAAGATTTCAGTCAAAACACTTCCCCCCAGCTCAGATTTATACAGGTAGCATTAAAACACAGCATGTTTTCCCCAGTCAAGACTTAGGACATGGAATTTCCACTAAGATAGCTCCATACCCACTACTTGGTATAAATTCACTTTAATGTTGAACCATATTTGTGACACACACATTTTTAGGATTTTTTAAATTAACTCAGCTTAAGGTCTGGGCTAACAGAAGGATTGAAAAACTTGTCACTTTTATAATTCAATTTTTTTTTTTTCTGGTATACCAAAACTTTTCAGCTTTTTCTTTCTTATGTGGAAATTACTGAGTGGTGCTTCCTATTTTATTTCATTTGAATCAAGGATATCCAAATTAGTATGAGCCACTACTGGAGGAGCAGTTATGTTAACAATACCTAGAAATAAAGCTGACAAACAGGCTGTCCCTTGAGGTTCCTCCTTCCTGTGGCTTTGCAAGTGAGATGTGGGGCTTACTCTGAATCTTCCTTCACTTGGAGAATTTCTTTAAAGGATTTCCAAAATGCCCAACTTTCTGCATAGACCAGAAAATGAAATCTCAAATTCTGTTCAGCATCTGCGGAGAATGAATATTGCGTTTAACTTACCTATAGTGGAATGAATCAATTTTTCTTTTAAAGAAAAATCTGGGTTTCTAGATCCCTTTTTTCCCCTCAACTTTAAACTTAAGAAAATCATGATAATAAAATTTACAATAAAATTTGTCAAACACACATCTGAAATCCTAATTTCTGATTTTTAAAAGGATGTGGCTGTAAGAAATCCATCTGTAGCACCCAGCTAATTAAGGCTTTGCATTCTAATTTATCAGGAACCACCTGAAACAGGGACAGTTTTAGACTGAACATGAAAATTTCCAGCTATTTTGGCATGTGTCGATTTTTAATATATTCACTGGCTTTTTATTTCCTTAAAATCCACTGGCAAAAGCAACATAATTTCATATCGGTTGTCAAAAATTCTTTCATGCAGGAAGTAAAGTGGTATGACTACTAATGGTCCAAACTAAAATAACACATAATGTCCATGTTTTATGCTGGTTTAATGCCAGAAGCTGCAGTTAAAATTGATCCATAGTCTGACAACAGTTCCAAAAATCACAGCTCAAGCCGGGTGTATAAATGCTACTCTGAGACCCTAATTGTGTGGGTGGGAGGTACAAACCTGCCTCTCTTACATCAGGCACCTTTCCCAATGTCAGATATGTTGGAGTCCAGAATCTCTGTTCTCTTTTTTTGTAAATGTTATCTAATTACCTCACGATATATTCTGCTAATTAAGAAAAAAATAAAAATAGCTGTTTCAGTTTTGTCTTTCCCTGTTTTTGTGGGAAACATAGCCAGTTTCAAAGGGATAAGTTTCAGTTGCCTCAAAACTTCACATCTCATGGACCAATAATTTCTCAGAATGTTTATATTACGTTGTCAACTTTTGTTTGTGCACTGATTCCATGCTGCTAAAAATTAGCAGTCTGCAGCATGTCAGAACACGTGTATTGAACCGCCAGTTTCAATCATTAACTGATAATTAGACTAATTTCACAGGGGCAAGAGAGATACCAGGACTGTGTTGGGAGCTGGGAGGGAGCAGAATGAAGGGAAGATGATAGAATTAATATCTGTTTGTACAGACCTTTCTCTAAAGACAACAAGAGTTCTTTCTTTCCTTACAGGACACGTATACTCAAGTGAATCACTCAAATACATGAATATGGTGGTTCCTCACTGTTTTAACTAATTTATGCACAAAGTGCATAACTGGTTTAACTCATTTTTGCACACACCAGGAAAGAAAAAAGAAAAAAAGCCAGTGGAAAAGAAGGAAAATACTTAAAACCAAACATGCTCAAGAGCTTGAGATACCAGTTGCAGACACTGCTGGGCACACTGTGCTGTTAACAGGTTGTATGCGTGTGGAAATCCATGAGAGACCCCATATTATTGCACTGTTAGTATTGAAAGAGGATCAAAAAGGGATTAGATAAGTTTATGGAGAAGAGATCTCATCTCTCAGTGGCTATTAAGCATAATGGTTCAGATGAGCCAATAAACTGATACATTATTCAGAGGAAAGCACAGCACTTGACATTTCCTGTCTTTCTTACACTCCTTATCTCCTTTTTTTGGTAACAGTGTGACATAGGGCACACCAAGCGTCCTTTGGGGTCAATCTCCTTCAGATTTAGACCTGTTCCAAAGGACATGATTCATCTACAACTGCCAGCTTAAAAGTGTATCTTCCTAATGGAACACATTGCATTGGGCTTTATCTTCATTTTCCATATCATCTCCATAAGCAAACAGTAATTACTGTCATGAGTTCAACTTCTCAAAAGCATTTAGGAGCTGATCTGTACAGATACTGAGTCTTTTAAAAGGACTGAATTCGTCAAAATCTGCAATATCTATTGCATTTGAGTTGATGTTTGTATTTGTCCAGGGGCAGAGGGGTTTGATGGAGTGGCTTTGGTGGGTACCTGGAAGCCAGCCTGGGTCAAACCACCACACTAGCTCAGCCTCCAATAGCTACAGCAACAAACCATGCACTGTACATTAATAACTGTAATTTATGCAGCAGATTTAGTACAAAAATGCCACATTTTTCATTCCCAAACACCTCTGAGGTAAGCAAGAAAATTGAATTCCTGTTTCTATAATGCTACTTCCATTACAGCTGAATTCAGTGAATGAGTTGAATCCTGTAGCAGTGTATTCTTACTGATGATTTTTGTGGAGGTATTTAGATAACAGATAATACTTATATAATGGAGATATAATACTTAGACAATAGATAATTTCTTAGATAATAGCTAGGAGGCCTGGTCACATTTTCACCCAGATGACTGGTCCTCTGCAGCAACCTGTTTAGAAACTGTGATGTGATTCATCATTTTGCAACCTGATTCACAGTGCAGGATTTTTCTGCAGATTCAAAAGACTTCGTTTAGCCAGGATATTTCTTAGCTCTTGATATTATGTGCAAATTAGCATCCATTTTACAACCTCTCTGCTAATTGTTATTTGCAAAAGGATTAGCACTCAGTGTCAGCAGTCGCTTTAGTTATTACATGAATATTCATTAGGACTTCATACATAACACCCTCACTATTTGCAGCTTAATCTCTCTATTTTGTGGTGCTCCTGCTTTACCCATCTGTGCAAGTAGCTGCCATTACCACAAGTAACCATCCATGTTTTCATCAGAGGATCTGTTTTGTTGCCACCCCTGCGTGATGTTCTGCAGGTGCCTATACAGATTACGGCCCTCACAGCTTCTCACGAGTTTCAGTCAGGCACACAAAAATACTTCTGGTGATCTCAGTAGTGCAGGAGCAACTTTACAACAATGGGAAAAAGAAGCATTTGAATGGAGTTTTGATGCAAATATCAAAGCTCTACAACAGATTGGCCTGTCTGAAGCACAGGTGCCAAAAATGCCCCTGCCAGGATGCACCAGACTGTCATGTTGAACATGAACAGCACCTTTTCCAGGGGTGATCAGGTCCTCAGACCCTATGGGGATTTTACAAAACACAAAAGCCTGTATAAGTTTGGAATATTTCCAACGCTGGCTCATAGCAGTAGAAGTGTATTTACATACATGTGTGTTTTACTGCCACCAGCTATGCCTGAAGAGCTATAGAGACCCAAATCTGGAGTACTTCACGATATCGGGATCCTCTGGCACATGTATTATTAACAGAATCTTCAAATTTCAATTTTTTATCTCATGTCACTATTAATTTTCAAATACTGTTTCATGAAACAAGTTCATCTTTTATTAAATGTTTATTTTCTCAGATTTAGGCCTATGCTTTTTGGGTCATTCCCTTAGCCATTCCCCTATTTTTTTTTCCTATTAATAAACTTTGCTATTGACAATGGTTGTTCTTCCAGTAGCTATTTTACTATTTCTTAGTTATCTGGGGTTTTTCTACAGATATTCTTATAATTTGTTTTTAGTGTTGTCCTCCTATCTCTGTTTCAAAAAGCTCTCTGAAAACCTGATTTTTTGATACAAATATTTATCATCATCATTTCATGCTGTTACCATTCTCATCATGAATAAACAACAAATAATGCAATTGGGGAAAGATGAGCACATCTGATAACAGAGAAGCTTGATATGGTAAAAATGTTACTGATACAAAAATCAACAGATTTTTAGTATTTGTAGACAGAGAAGCCAACTCTTCAAGAATAAATCTATCCAAACCTGTCTAGGTTGAAACCATGTATCTGACTACTGTAATTCATAGGTGCACAAAGATTTAATTCTACTCAGCGACCAAATACCATCAAAGCCACAGTAAATAATTTTTTTAAAAAACAGTTTTACTGCAAACAGCTATTTATTTACACAATAAAATCCTGCCTTCTCATTTCGGTATGATTTTAACTTGCAAGAAGCAATCCTAGCTGATGCCACTGCTTGCAAATAACATAATGAACGTTCTCAAAACTTCTGAAGTTACTCTCAAAGCTACAACAGTAACAGTGCCAATATCTAAATTCATATGCCACTCCTTGAAACAGTTTTGATGAGTGGCTTCCTGTGTCTTTCGAACTGGATCATGACTATACCAAGACTTTTCTCCTGTGTCTACCTGACAGCCCTGTAGCTTCAGAAGTGGAAGGTGACAGCCCTAAGTATGGTTCATGCTCTGGGTATTCAGTCATCTGACAATCACAGACTCAGAGAATTACCTCTACCATGACATGTTGTCCTTTAAAAGCTGCAGAAAATCCATCAAGCAGCTGAGAAAATTGCAATACACGATACAAGCTGCTGTAGATGGCCTTAAGAACTTTTCTCTAGAAATACAACACAGCTTTTTCCTAATTCAGCAATTATGTCACCTAGCTAGTACTGCAAAAAAATACAAGCTGCAACTTGTGTGTAAAATACACCATAGTGTGTCAAAGAATGTTTACATTATAGGAACATTATATGCTGTAATCTCATGACGTGCAAAACATTTCATTTCCGTTTCATCTTTTTTTTTTTGTTTATATTTTTTCATCTTTTTTTTAATCACTCAGAATAAAACATCTTGTAAAAAGGGAGTGTATATTCAAATGTGTTACATAAAGATGAAAAGATCTACTCTCCTAGCTTACTAAATTGTTTAGTTATTCACCTAATCAAAATGCCAGTGGAAAATGCCACGGCAAAAGAGAGGATTCATCCCAGAGGTAAAACAGAGGAAGGAAACGGAGTCAACAAATTAAAATATGTGAGATTCTTTCATGGGACAGAAAGGATAGCGTGGATCAGCTGCCGGATACACTTGAGACACAAACCTGCCTAAAATACTGCTATCATCCCATCGAGGTGACCATTTTAAACACGTCCTATCTCCATCTGACTTAAGGAATCATGTTGAGAAATAACAAGGTAAATAGAAGGAAGGAGCCGGAGGAGTTTGGGTAAGGAGCAAGAATGCATCCTGGTAAACAAGTCAGGAAGCTGCTTTGGGGCAAAACAGTGTCTCCTGTTTGATTACTTTTTCTTTCAGCACAAAAATTTGGTCATTATTTGTGACTAAATAGGGTCACACCATGCAAGGATATGGAGCCACCTACCTATTTCTAAGCCAAGCTAGAAGAGGACCACAAATACCCCCGTAGTTGTAAAGTCAGATGGAAGAATTTAGGTCAATCTAAATGATTTGTAAGTTGCTTAAGCAGCAGTAATTTAAGAGAGAAAAAGGCTTCAGTTCCTCTTATCTGCATTTTTGGAAACTCCAGAGTCATATTTTCAACTTTCCTCAGCAGCCAATTAAGCCTGAAAGACAAATTCTTTTAAAAATGAAAGCTGAGACTCTTACATCATTAAGTGCCTCTAGCAAGTGAAGAAATATTGCTAAACTCACCAAAAAAAAATTCCTAAAGAGTCATTTTATATGAAATCACAAGGGATGTGAGAGTGCTATTCATTCCATTCACAGACTCAATTGTATTCCTATTCTTCCAAAAGGCACAGTTTTCTAGAGGGGAGTTATTTGGAAAGATTAAAAAGTATCAGTTTCACTGATATTTTCAAGGTAGTTTTCACTACCACGTAGTACTTATTTTACCAATCTAGTGGCACATCACAAAGGTGTTTTATTTACTATCTCAACCGATGTGAGAATCCTAAACAGTGTTTTAGCAGTACTGAAGAACAGTAAAGTGGCAAATGTTAATTTATTCATCCATGTTATAGCAAGACATCAGAAAAACCGAAAAGTACGAAATTCAACAAACACTTGTTCATTTAATTGTGTGTTTTTCCTGAATTTCCTAATAAGAATAAAATCCAGAACTGCAATAGGAAAGAAAGACTCGGAAAGCAGTAAGCCTGAGAAAAAGAAACCCAAATGGGGATGTGTCAGGGCAACAAAAATAAAGCTGGTGAACCTGTGGCCAGCTCTGTGAGTGGGGTGAGATCACCAATCTGCAAAGTTCTGTAACACACTGCATACTCAGTAGCTCTCAAAAATGGGCTGTTCACAAATTAGAATGCCAGGGGTGGCAAGGAAAAAAATAAAAAAAAAATTTTAAAGAAGTAAAAAAGGACCAATCACAGGACACTTAAACATAAATCTTCACAGAAATGTTAAGATTAGATACTAACCAAGCAAGAAGTGAACTAAGGGGGAATGTAGCTGTCCAGAAATATTTGATGAGCTAACCACTTAGGAAAAAGGGGAATTGTTTAGTGGGATACCTAGGGCTGTAACAGCAAAAAATGGGGTGAAATTGAGAGGGAAGATTTAGGCCAGATATCAGCAAAACATCACAGCAGAGTTATTGTACTGTGAAATAATCTCCCAAGGGGCGCAGCCGAAACCCCATTGCATAGGAAATTGAAAACTAGCTCAAATTAGAGCTAAAAACTTCAGTGCAGCAAACAATACTGCCTCCATGGAATGGTGGCCTGGATTGACTTAACAGCTTTTTCTCCAATTTCTATTCTACTCCATCGTGGAATGCACAATGTAGGACAGTTTTAGAGGAAGAATGTTTTCAACAAAAGACAATGTTTTGGTTAAATGTGCTGAAGTTTAAACATCTACTGCTCCACCAGCCATTACTACAGTATCTGAACATGCAATATGGACAAGGATATTATTTTAAAAAGTGATCCTGGCCTTCAAAATTCCGTTTGATCTCCCATTTTAATAGCTGAAGCAGATCAAGTTGAAACTCCATCTGAAGAGAAATTAGGAACACTCACAATGCACAGCAGCATGCCAAAGCCAGAACAATATTACTGACAGTTTAACAAATGGATGCAGAGATTATCACACAAAAATATCTTTAAGTAGATGGTGAATTGCATCAGTTCCACACTTTTCAAACCCACCTGTGCACAAACACTTTGCACAAAATAACTTGTAATTTTTTTGTATTTTCTTTCCCATCATGTACTCGTTTTTTTCCCCAATCCCTCACTTTGAGTCTGTGCAGAGCTCCCAGGTGACCATATCAGCGATAAATCCACGTAGAAAACATACTTAGGGGCACAATCCTTCCTCATAAGATGCACAAGTCGTGCTGTGATTGTGGATTGTAGTTTTTCCTCACCCAGCTAAAGCATGAAATGGGAAGCAGCAATAAGACTTGGTACAAGGAGATTTTTTCATACATATACATGTCTCTGATAATACAATTTTCTGTTCATGTTTGCCTTCTCTTCAGCATTTTCTGCAGCACTGCCTGTGGTCAAACTCTGATGTGACTGCAGCATGATGAGACATGGGCAAAATTCAGAAATTACTATTTTACACTATGTACAAGCAACTGAAAAGATAAGAAAACATGGCAAATTCATCAAAAGTATAAGAAGTACTTCACTTCCTTTAGCTTATGGATCAAAGGACCTTTTGACGACCTCCAGTGACTGACTTTGAATCCTGATAGTAGCTGCAATACAAAGGAATTAAACTACACCTCGCTAAGAACAGAAACCAGTCTGGCCATATTCAATAGCTGGTAGGGTTATAAGCAATATCCCAGAACAGCTGAGGTGGACTGAACTTTTTCTTAATAGACACTTGAATTAATCTAGAGAAACATCCTTGCTTCTGACAGTACACAAGGGTGTACCTAAGCACACAGTGTGTGCCTGTTTGAAACTAAAATTCAGTATTAAAAAAACACACCTGTAATATTTTCCTTAAATTTTGATTGCTTTTGCTGTCCAGAATTCAAAACCTTTCAAGAGATGCACTAAGTTGCAAATTTTATATGTAAGGTATGTTTGAATACTTCCCATAGCATCCAGGGCGTGACAGGCAGATGTTACAGTGCCAGGGATGAAACTCTGGGCATATTTTCCATGTGTTGCAGCCTGGAGTGGCATTAGAACCCAGAGAATATTATAACAATATTAAGACCTCAGCTCAAATCAGCCACTTGTTGGAAAGCCACAAAAGCCATGTGGACTCACATCCCCAATTTCCTAGGAAAATTTTCTCTGTCGCCCTGGCTGTTGCAAGGTGTCCTGGAAATATGCAGCTGCAGGAAGGATTTTTCAGCTGATGAACTGTGACCAGTGCTGCCAGTCTCCCCAGAGTCCTCCCCATGCCTGGAAATATTAGGGATTTCATGGGGCATGTTCATGACATTCATCCCAAGTAGCTACTGCAGTCTACCAAGTGCATTTAAATTACCTGTTGCAAATACGTGGTGCAAGGGCTGGTAGAAGGTTAATATCAATTTCTTAAAATCACTCACTCAAGAAAGTCTTGCAGCTGTCTTGCACTGAAGGTGAATTTTCACTGTCTCCAGCAGCTATAGTTTGATGATCCAGAGGGACCTGGCAACAGCCTTGGGATACAGGAAGATGATTACATTCTCTTGGGCTTCCAGAAAGTGAATCCCATCATCCTCCCAGGAAGTGAGAAAAGTTAAATGCGTGGAAACTGCTGACACTTGCAAGAATTTGCAGAGCAGTTGTTTTCTGTTTTAAATAGAAAAACCCACAGGAAGTCTGCATCCAGCAGGTAAACAACCAATTTTCAGAGCAATTATGATTTTGCATATGTATAGCAGCTTTCACCCACAACAGAGCTCAAATTAACAACATGGTTGCATAGATTTAACACAAATGGAATTTCAGGTGTCTTTAACCAGAAATCTAGGACTAGACTTCTACCTGAATGAGAAAATGTCTAAGAAATGTTGATGGACACAAGCCGGAAAATTTTTAGTTTTGTGGAATATCCAAAGCACAGGAATTGCCACACTAGAGTACTCCACCACCCCGTGGAAAAGGGCAAGTGCTCCTCACAGATCAAGGATTCTTGTGGTGGATAATTCTCAACTATTACTTTCATATAACTATTATTATGGCCTGTCCTTCTCCTTAACAGGTTTTGCAAAGAAAGAGGATTAATTACTTTAATTTAGAAGGATGTAATTTAGTAAGATTTGAGGAAGCATTAACACAGACCAGTTTTGATATAAAAACATGCAGCTTTATGTTGCTAATACTGTCTATTTATCACATTTATTCCCAGTAAAACCTTTGGGTTCCTATAGTAACCTTAGCACTCCTAAAGATAATGACCTACCTTGCCAGGAGCAAACCTCACACAATTTTTTCTGTCATTAAAGAGTGTGGCACCTTCAGCAGAGGGTGTACATGCCTTTATTCACAGAATCACAGGACAGCTGAGGTTGGAAGTGACCTCTGGAGGTCACCTTGTCCAACCCCCTGCTCAAGTAGGGTCACCTACAACCAGTTGCCCAGGACCACATCCAAATGGCTTTTGAATATCTTCAAGGAGAAAGACTCCACACCCTCTTTAGACAACCTGGGTCAGTGTCTGGCCACCCTCACAGGAAAATAAGGGCTTTTTTTTTCTTCTTATATTCAAACAGAACTCCCTGAATTTCCTCTTGTGCTCATTGCTTCTCAACCTGTCAGCAGTCACTGCTGAGTATAGTCAGGAAAAAAAACCAAAACAAAACACATTCTCAGGGTATTTCAGTGCTAGTCAAAAAAAGTTATCTAT
This sequence comes from Dicrurus megarhynchus, assembly GCA_013399195.1. Taxonomy (NCBI): domain Eukaryota; kingdom Metazoa; phylum Chordata; class Aves; order Passeriformes; family Dicruridae; genus Dicrurus; species Dicrurus megarhynchus. The sequence continues at coordinate 291,681 of VXAD01007239.1, forward strand.
GGAGTTTTCTTTCTCCTACAAATCAGTGACTAAAACCATTCCTATTTGCTTTGTCTCTGCTTCTCCCAGCTGCAGCTCTGAAAGCCCAGCCTGACCTGTGTCTTTCCTTGAGCTCCCCTCTCCAAGTCCAATGCAGGAGTCAAAGTGAAGCTATGGAAGCGTGGAGCACACAGAGAGAATGAAGAAGATCTGTTTTTCCATTCAGAGTAAGCTGTCTCTACTGCCAGTTTCATTAGTCTTAAAATCAGGGGGGTTGGCAAATTAATCAATCACCGAGCTCCACTAAAGCAGTTTTGAATATGAAAGAATGTCTCTAAAAAAAACCAAATCAACACAAAAACCAACAAAGCAAAACCAAAAATAATCTTTAATCCTTTCATTCCTTTTTTTTCTTTCTTTAAAATGGAGACACCACTGCTCAGCCTCATCTGAGAAGTGCATTATGAAAAATAATGACGTGCTTAAACTCTAAGGTAATACAGACCAGATAAGCACCTCAAGAAGACAACGTGGGTTGGACTAATTTATCCAAACTGAACACCCTTTTTTCACTTCTTCCTTAGAAAAACGGCTCAAAATAAGGCAGAAATAGTAATGGGCTGTAATTCTTTAAGCACTCCTCTGCACACAGGAATTCTAATCCACTGGAATGCCAAGTGTGCCAGCACACCTGCCCTTACCGTGGAGGCACCTACCAGCAGCATATCTGGTATCAGAGGTATTTGATATTAAAAGGAGAAAGAAACCTGTCACACAAGAGCATCACAAGGTGATGGAGGGAAAGCGTTATCCTCGTCTTTCCTGTAACCATGTTTCCATCCCAATTAAACCTCCCTAAATACGCGGGGGAATTTCAAAGCAGTGATTTCACTGTGGAGCTCACACTGCCATTTCTGGGAGTCGGGATGATAAATCCCTTCACACTGCTCTGAAAGTTCCCCAGCATGTTGGAGGCATGTGTCAAAGTCAGAAGAGCTCTCCTAATGAGACCTGCTCCCTTTGATGTTTCCTCTGGATAGCGGATCTGGCATGGAATGAATATTTCAGATGTCTTATGCAAAAAAAAGTCAAACAGTTTTCACCTTTGATAACCATACATCTTACTTTAAAGGCCCTAACTTCTAAATATTGGGGATGAAAGGTGATTCTTTTATGTCCTTTTTGCCATTGAGAAGTAATGCTTTTTTCTATTAAAAATGAATAAGGTTTCACATTTTGTAACCTTGGTGTACTTATTCAGCCAATGACATGGAGGGCAGAAATCAATAAATACAGTTAAGCAGTGTTCAGGCAGTGGACAGCTCATTTCTCAATTAAAAGTATTTTAAAACCGACCACATTCATTTTCATGTAGCCATTTGGAAAAGCCTGTGGAGAAAATACCTGGAATCTTAAGGACATTAACCAGAGATTCTGCTGAGCCAGACTTCTGAGTGCAAAGCTCAATTGACACGTCTGATTTTAGTGCCCTCGGGTACAGTGTTTGCAGTTCACAGCAAACAGTGAAACGGAAAGAGAGAACATTAGACACTGATTTTCAATAATGCTAATCGACTTCCTCAGGACCCACTTGCAAAGGAAGATATTCTGCCTCTTTAGTGCAATTAGTGAGACATCAAGCATAGCAAGGAAAAAGGTCAAATAGACATAAATTTGAAATCCCCAGAGAGCAGGAAAATAATTTCTCCTATTGCTGTTTTTGCCCCGTATTTGCAAACCTTCCCTTAGTTTTAGGAAAGAATGAAAGCCCCTGAGGTTTTGATAGGGTCATTTAAGATCTCGTTGCTGATCTAAGAGGGTCTATGCCTTTGCTCTTTCAAGAAAGTTCAGAACTTGAAGAACTCATCAGGTCAGAGTGCACTTCAGAAAAGTCCTAAGCAGGTTCTGGATGTGTTACAATGGAAGGCAAAATCCCAAAATTCAGAAAGCGCACAGTAGAGCTCATCTGGGGAAGATTTTCAGAGAGGTTTTTAAAGTACAAAAAGCTGATTTAGTCCTCTGATCCTCCAGCTCCAAGGGCCAGTGTCCTTGCCCAGCCACAGACCCAGAGCCTCTGGAGACACAGCCATGCTAACACTGAATGGCACAGCAGAGAAAGAGCTTCAGGAGCTCCTGACTTTTGCCCCGATGTGTCTAGAGCAGCAAACCACGCCCTGACCCTGTTCAAGAAACATGACCACTAATCTATGGAAGATTTGATCAAATGGCACATGCAGGCTATGACCTGATGCTTTATACTGAGATCTCCTGGAGGCCTCCCCAAAATTCCTGTAGCTACAACAAAGGCTGCCCGAGGAAATGGAAACCTTTTATGATGGTTTCTTTGCACCTTTTTTTCTGTTCCTCTGTAGGGTAGAAGTGCCACAGAAGGTTTCTTTGCGCACTTCTCCTGTTCAGGTAAGGACTGACTATTGCACATCCAGGACAGTTTATTTCCAGTCTCGTAGATACACCCCATGAGAAGGTATCCACAGCTACAGCTGGACACCAGAAAAACTGAAAATAAGAGCTGGCTTTGTGGTTTGTCAAGGGTTTTCAACCAGTCTCATCCCACCAGGTCACTGGTGTAGACTAAAATTCCTAAAAGCACAGTCAAGGACACAATTCTGCCACTGCTGCCCAGCCACATGTTTGTTTGAAGAGACTGAGACTCATTCGTTCTTGCTGATTTTATGTCAGATATTACATTCACAGTTACACCAGACACAGGAGCTCTCTGAGACTCTTCATAGAGTTTGGAAAGTACAGTAAAATATATAGAAGATGATGATTTTGATTTTCAATTATGAGGTGAATTCTTGAATGTCTAACTATCCAGCACTGACAAGATGATTATGAAAAATAGGTTTTAATGTGTGGTGAAGGTTCTGAGTATGTTTTGGGTCATATGTGACAGACTAGCAAAGGAGAAAATTGTTCTTCTTCATCATTCTGACAGATATTGTAAGATACAGCTTCCAGTGTTCTGGGTACCATCTTGTTAAGTGTCATTGCCTATATAAGCAACCTTCTGTGTTCCATTCCCCATGCCTAAGCTCATGGCTCAGGGTCCCACTGCTCCTGCCTACATAACGAGGAGGAGCAAATGATCCAGAACACATTTAATGTCTTCCTCTCCTGCAGAACCAAGACTGCTCCCAAAAAAACTGCATTTACATTTGACAGATTTCCAGCAATACACAGCACTGCCAAGAAAAAAAAAAAAAAAGTAAAAAAAAGGCATGCTCAACAGAAACTACAATAGAAGGTTAATATATAAAGCATCTGGGGGCTGACAAGAACACAGGAGCTCCAAATTAAACAGAACCTTTTTTTAAAATTATGTATTATCTGACATCTGGAGCAAGAAACTTAAGCATTGCAGCACCAGTGCAGTGCAATCACAACACTGGGGCACTGAGTAATAACGAGTTTTAGTACACTTGAACAGCAGGAAATAAACATTAGAATGGAAGACATTTCCTGAATGGTGCCACAACTTTTGCCTTGGATTCTAACACATTTCAAGTCATCAGAAATTGAAATTAAATTTAAATTAAAAAAATCTTTCACACAGCCCCACGTAGAGCCGAATTTTGGCACAATTCCTTGATGGCACATTTAGAAGAAATTACCTTCGAATTAGAGTAATTGGGAATTCTTTGCATCACAATATATTTAGTGGGAAATGCCCTTGCCCTGGTTGACCCTTCAGTATTGTATCAAAAGCCCTGGCCCTCCCCAGTGTGCTTTAGGCATAATACACACTAAACTGTAAGACATAAAGCTGGCACAGCTAAACTCAAGAGCTACACAATGAAAACACTGCGATTTTGAGTATACATTAGATGGAAAAAAAAAACCTACTATGATTGTGAGCATACATTTTACCTGCCACTTGTTCCCTCCTTTCAGCCATCCATTGTGATGCAGACTATAAATACAAGACCTGTTATTTTTCCCCCAAAGATTACGATTCACTCAATACACAAACACCTGCTGAAGAAAAATTCAGCCCTAGCAATTAAAGTTTGGCAACAATTTACTCAACTGACAATGGCATTAAGCTCAAAATAGAGCCTAATGAGCAAAATTCAGCTCAACCTGAAATGCACTAAAATTCCTGTATTGTGATGACCATCAAGAAGACAGTAGGTTTTGAAAAAACAGCCTGAGACAAAGCTGCACACACAACAGAAAATATATATAAAGTAGAACTGCTCGTCAGAATAGAGACTTTTTCTACTGAAACCAGCCACATTCATTTAAATGAATATTGTCATGGAAAAAAGGTGAAAGGTTAGAAAATCAAGGCAGCACAGTAAACAAAAGTTAAACTGTTCTTATCTGCAATCTCTAATCATGTCAACCTGTGGGCATACAGGTGAGTGAAGAACACTCACTTAAATTTGAAATATCTCTCCCCAAGTTCCAGCAGTTTCTTTTGTCAGCCTTTGCCTTGTTTGGTTGATAGGACCTAAATGATTTCCTGAATCTGTCATGGTTTAACCCCAGCCAGCAGCCAAGCTCCAGGCAACTGCTCCTCACTCCCCTCCAGTGGGATCAGGGGGCAGAATGTGCAAGAAAAAAAGCTACAAAACTCGTGGGTTGAGATAAAGACAGTTGAATAGGGAAAGCTAAAGAGGGAAAGGGAGAGGGAGAGGGAGAGG